>BMAO01028340.1:275000-305257 GCA_019973975.1 Trichonephila clavata
CGCACGCACACACACACACACACACACACACGCACACACACACACACACAGATAGATAATACTACATTAATATTATCATATATTAGTAAATTAAACGATTAATTTTATAGAAGGAATTTAATTTTCTAACTAACATGAGCATGAAATTTAGAATATCACCTTTCCTTGTTTATAATAAACTAACTTTGAATATGACATTCAAGATTGATCGATTGATATTGTTCAGTTAATTTTTTGTAATAAACACGGAATGCTATAATTTCTCACATTATTATTTTGACCAAAAGTACAAGAGTTTAGCTAATTACGGTTTATTCATTGATGTGGTTAATCCATCACTGTCATGTGTCACGGTTTTAGGAAACGATTTTTCTTGGGCTGCAAACACTTTCCTCGTACAGAATCCCTTTACGTAGGAAAACTTTCGATTAATTTTTGGACAAGTTGATATAGGTTAATCTTTGGGAGTTTACTCAACCATAAGACGTGAGCATTTGCTGTTTGAAAGAGAAAACAACTCGATATGTTATTATAAAGAATAAAAATACTAATAAAAAAGCTTTGGAGGTAAACGATTTTCTCTTCATACGATATACTATAGTTAGAAGAAAAGAAAGATTGAAGTTTTACTGAATTTAAATTGCTAAATTAAAGAAAGGTAAAGTATAGCGTGGATGAGAAATATATTAACGTAGCACTATAAAGCAACACGAGGGCTATTAGCAATGTGCATCGTAACTTTGAACCTCTTTCAAGTGTTTAGGACCACACCTGAGCTGGAACCCCCGCACCAAATTACCACAGCAGCAGGAAGGCATTGAGCATCGACAGATTTAAAATCATCGGCCTCCTCCACACGGCAGGACTACAGTGGCACCAGGACTCAGACCCGTGATATTCCGGTCCCGAGTTCGTGATCACTTAGCTACCTAGGCCGAAAGTATAGCCCAAAATAGACTGTTGTATACACATTGTTTTGAATTTCGCGTAAAGAATGCTTAAAATAGTATAAAAAATTTATATCTGGATGTGTAATACGTTTATATTATATTTATGTTAAATTGTAATATTCGAGAACAACGCCGTTCTTTTCATAATAATGGCAATTCAATGGAAACGGCGAAATCTTAGCGATAAAGCCAGGTTGGCATCATTTTTGGCTACCATTTGGCGACTTTGGTGGCCATATGGGCGACCAGTTTTGGTGAGCTCTCGACTCTACGGATTCTTCTTGAAATTAGAGGAGAAATCTACAAAAATCACGATCTATAATGCTAGTGGAATTTTCTCGAAAGATCCATGAGACCTATAAATAGTGAATCGCTCGCCGAAACTGAGTTAGTCTTGTTCTGACCGTTGAAGAGTTGTCTTCGCTTGATTGTGAAGAGTCGACCATTGATTAGTTATTACTGCGGCTGTTGTGCAGGACAAGCGAGGGCTTGTGAATAATCTTTTATATATTTGTATTTTAGACACTGATAGCTGTATCTGAACGCCGTAGAAGGCGCGAAGGCCTTCTGAGATTTATGATGTGAATATAGCTGCTGTATTTCAAGGATTGTTTTTTGGCAATAAATTTCCACCACTCCTGAAGAACTGTTTCGCTCCTTGCAATTTATTGCATAAAAATCTCGAACCCCAATCTACGTAACAATATAACCAAATTGATGAAATCAAGAATTTATAATAAAAGAGAAGGTATTGTATTCCTAAAAGATAAGAGATTTTAGAGTGATTAATATAATATTATAAAGAAAATTAAAAAGTTCATAATTTGGCTTAAAAGCTAAAGTCATCTCCTCCTTTTCCCTCATCCCAACTTCACGAGACAAATTTTTTAATTCTTACACCTAACTTCGGTCGAATACCTTTTAGTTCAATTTTATTCTTTTATCTTCATCTAATCTTAACTTTCACTACACTATCAGTTTCTAATGACAGTAGCCTTGCCAGAAACAATAGAGTCTGCCATTAATATTTATTACCATCCTTACCCGAAAAGGTTGCTGCATAGTTGTTTTTCGTGTGAGAAGATATCAGTCAACAAAATTAATGAACGAAGCTCATTGGATAAGGTTAATCACGGTCACTAGAAACATATTGGTGTAATTATTTTTTTAAGAGTTCAGTTGATATTTACATATTTTATTAATGAAACTAGATATGTTTTTACTTCTATTAGTTGATTGATTGCTCATTAACGCTTTAGAGCTTTACAAGAAGGTTATATTATTTATTTCAAAGATGCCTAAGATAAATAACCTTAAAAAGAAAAACAACCTAAGACAATGGCATTGTGTTATTTGTCAATTTCTTTATGAGGTATTAGATCATAGGTTCCCAACCTTTTTTGAACTGGCGCTCCCTTTTCTAATCAATATTTCGATATCGCCCCCTTTTCTAGTGAATATTTCAACACCACCCCCTTTTCTAGTGAATATTTCTATACCACCCCCTCCTACTCTAGAGAAATAAGAGTGTACATAATACATGGTAAAAACAAGAGTTAAGTTTTAAAAAATATCCTATTACCAAAAGAATATATTTTTTTAATTTCCTTAAGTCCCAGTTTTTTTACTTGCGAATCTGAAATATCTATTGCCACAAATATAGTTAAATATGTAATATTATATATCTTAGTCATAGGTAGGATATTGTTGGAATTGAAACGCTACTGAATTTCTTCTTCATTTAAAAGAGTGGAATAAAAGATTTTTAGATTACCTGTTATAAAGACAGGCAGGGGTTTTGATGATATGAAGTAATTCATAATAATCTATTGCTTTCAAAATAAATATAAATTGACAGTTTCAGCCTTTAAAGAATCACGTTAATTCCTGGTTAACATAGTTAATTATATTTCTTGGTTAATATACGTAATAAAATGCAGTGGACGAAACATGTTTCCTACTGCTCACAAAGACAACACGTGAAATACAGGAATTAAAATGCACTATATCATTCAATTTAATGTAGGTCTGGATGTAACGTAATCTTTTTTAAGTTTTTCATCCACTTTCCGTGCTACCGAAACATGTGAATTTTCGTACTTTTGATATAGGAATGATTTAAATACATACAATCAACATAAGGTAAACAGTATTAAAGTTTACTTTTGTCAGTACATAATCAGCGTGTTTTTTAGTCTTTTTTGGTTAATCTCCCCAAGCCCCTCCGTGCTATCTCAACGCCTCCCTGAAAGCCTCGAACGCCCACAAGGGGAGTTATCGCCCACGTTGCATTAGATGATAAGGAATCATTTCATTAAAATTAATATACTTAGGTTTCATTATCAGAAAAAATAGAATTTTTTTAACATTTAAAAGAAATTGCATCGGGCTTTTATAGATTTGTATAGTTAGATTTTGTTTAAATCTCACTTTTCTAGACTTGCGCCCATACTTAAGAAAGCATGCATTTTTTATTTCAAATAAATATCTTATAAGAAATTCCAAATGCATTCCTGATCTCGAGCTATAAATTCCAAAAATGGATTACGTAAAAAAAGTAGAGAAATTCCATTTTGAAAAATCTCTGAGACTTTGAAAACACTTGAAGAAAGAAAAGAGAAAAAAATTCTTTCTGAAAAATGCTTTCGATTTTAAATTCTAAAACAGGCTTATTTTCCTAGTTGTTTCACTTACAAAAATATTTTAAAGGTATATTATTGAGCTTTATATATGACATTATTTTAATTTAAACAAGATCTATCGAATTATTTGACACTCAGCTATGTGAAAATAAAAAGAACAAAAATTAAAGGTTGATAACTCCCTAATTCAATTCAAAACAACACATTTAATTTAAATGATCAATTTCAAGATAAACATTTGAATTCAATTATCCACTCTCTCGCTATAAAAGGGGTACCTCATAATTTATTCATCCTAATAAATTCGCCTCAGAAAAGTCAAACTGTGAAAACATAATCAATAAATTTTCTCATTTTAGCAGCTATTTCGCTGTTAACTTAAAGGCATTAATGTCACGAAAGCTTTCAGCTTATCGAAAAGCATAGTACGAAACAGGCTCTAAATTTTTAATAATGCTTTGTACACGAACACTTACGAAAATTTATTCCTTAAAAAAATCCTTAAAGTAAATCCTTAAAGTAATCTATATCCTTAAATGACACCTATGAAGAAATTATTCTGAAATAAATATTTGGATATTAGTATAGTAAATGAGTTTTATTATTCCAACGTTTGTGGATTGTTTCATTCGTCCAATTCGAAGAAAATTAAATAAAGAGAAATTATGTTGAAAGCTATATTAATTTTTTAAAAAAATACAATTTTCTTAGTACTCTATTTAATTTAGGTAATTTGTTTTTAAGTATTCATACGTTAACTGTGACGTTAAGTTGCCAATTAAAGTTTGAATGGTGTTTTACTTCAAAAAAGGAGTGCTGAATTAAATAATATAAAGGAAACTCCTCCTTATACTTAACTTAGCCTCAATTTCAATCGAGTGTCAGGCGTAGTTCTTCTACAAGTATTTTTCGACACTTTTTCATGGGTCAGAATTTCGAAGTTCGTAGCGAGTATATCTCTCATTGTGATTGTGTGAGTATGTGAGTATGTGCACACACGCACACACAATGTAAATGTAACATCAAGAAGGAATGATCACAAAATTAAGCAAATTTCAGGGCAGACACATTCGCTTCGGGGGATTAAGGGGCGTAAGAGATGAATATTTCCGTTTTTAAACTATTAGATCTACCTGCTTGAAAATTGGTAAGCAAGTTCCTTTCATGGAATAGAGTTTCTTTAAGAAAGAGTAAAACAACAAAAATCAACTCCCAAGGAGGGTTCAAGGGAAGTTATAGAAATTTTTTTTTGTTTTTGAATTGTTGGACCCACATACTTGAAATTTGTTAAGCGTGTTTCTTTTATTGAATAAGGATCCACTAAGAATGTATTTTACGGAAATCAACTCCTGGGGATGCAGGGGGTTAATGGGGCGAATTGACAGATAAAATTCCTTTTTTCGAATTGCAATTGCTATAATAATGGAATTTGATTTGCATTTTTCTTTTATTGAATTGAAATCCGCTAAGAAAAGTTATTATAGAGAACGACTATCAACGGGATTACGGGGGGTATTGATAATAAAAATTTCGTTTTTTGCTCTGTTGGATTTAGACTTAAAATTTGGCTTGTATGTTTATTTTACGGAGTAGAGATCCACCGAAAATGGTTTTGCGGAAATCCACTTGGTTGTAAGGTGACGAATGTGTGAAAATCATTATGTACTTCAATTTTAGAGATTATTATAAAATAGAAATGAGAAGTTCTGTCCTTTTTTTTATCAAGAGGCGAGAGTTACAGGTATATCGAATTCTTAATGTTAGGACTTAGATATCAATAATTTATACACACACACACTTTATATATATATATGCGTGCACAAAATTTACTTTTCCCTCAAAATAATTTTCCTTAATTTCCCATGTTTTCCAAATATTATCCATTCCATTGATTTTCAAATCATATATTGTCTTTTAAACATAATGAATTTGAAACGGTTAATAAATATAATCAAAAGAAGGGAAACTTCCACAGAAAAAGTTTTATTTTTTAAGTCTCACATGACATACTACGTTAAAAAACATTGGAAAACATAAATAAAGAACTACAAAACTATGAAACTACCTATAACCATTAAAGGTCATAAACCACATAGCGGATTACTGCATCAGTTCTTTATCAGTAATGTCACTAATATCGGTTCGTGTCTTCTCACAATAAGAAAGAAACCTGTCATATTTAAAAATGATTTTTTCTGCGTGAATAATTTTTGTATTGCATTAAAGAGACCGAGAAACAGTAAAAAAATGACAAATTCTGCGACTGTTCCTTGAAGAATAAATTTTGGCACTTAAAATTTTGAACTGCGGTATTTGCGCAATTGTTATTTTTATAAGCTAATTTAAGAAGCATTTCACTTCTAGCGACAAAGTTACTGCTCTATTTTTAATTAAAGCTACGGAGTCAGAGCTAGCAATTTCACTGCCTGCACAGCTTTGCAAAATTTAACTTGTGTAAAAGCCTTTTTGAATATTATGTTGAAAAAAATACTTATTGAAGTGAATTCTAAATTAATTTGGCTGAATTACGTGTGGCATGAAAATATATATAAACCAATGTTTTAAACTTATAATTTATATATTTTAGTTTAGGTTTATATTTAACGACACATTCAGAATTTAAAAAAAATATTCATAAGAAACAATGTACAACAAATTTAATGACTAGGTTAAGCTGAGTATTTTACTTTCTGTATGTTCGCGTTATGAGGAAAAAAAACTTAAATTTTCTCTTGCACTTTGTGCACAGTTGCCTTCATTATTTCAACAGTTGGTGTTGGGTGCAAGTCAACTTAAAAATTTAACATTACAAGCAACTATATTGATTAATTGTTTATAGCCTTACACTTCGAATAAACACGCGAAATATTGGCAACGAAACTCGAAAATTTGAACAATGATCAAATGACGGCATTACAAGCTCTACCTCAAAATTACCTCTGTAAGTCAGTCATTAAGAATCTTAAAATACAGATCATTCTCTTAAAAGATTTTTTCTCATAAAATCTCTTTTCAGTGGATACCGGCTCATTGTGACATTGCTGGGAATGAACATGTTGACTTTCTTGCTAAGAGAGAGAGAAAGAAGCCCTTGTGATCCAAAGACCCGCCAGGATTTGAACCTTTAATTTCTTAAGGCAGCGTTTCTCAAACTGTGGAGCGCGCCCTCTAGGGGGTTTGATAACCTATGAAGAGGGGGGGGGGGCGAGAATGCCGCAAATAAAATATTATTTAAAAATTATTAATTTACTGAAAGGAAGCAAAACAAAATAAATTTAATGAAAAATAAAAAAAACTCATTTACAATGATATAATATACTTAAAAATGTATTAGTACTGCACAATGTATTTGGTAATTAATTTACCAAACACAGAATAACAAGTTTAATAATTGCTAGTGACTCCCATGGGCTTGTCGTATACAATTTTTTTTCAAATTTTAATACTTATCTTGATAATTTGTACGGTTTATAATTAAAGTCGTATTGTAGCTTTACATCAAAGTACTTTATTGAATTCAATACATAGTTATTGCATGGAGGGGGGGGGCGCAATGAAAATTATGATGAAAACTGCGTAGCAAATCTTGAAAGTTTGAGAAGCGTTGCCTTAAGGCTTTTTTCTAATATGGCCTTGAAGCATAGTTTTAAAATGGAAGTTGCGGAGATGCGAAGAAGAAGAACTGGGCAATTTTGAACAAGAATCCGTCCTGGGTCCCTGTCGCACCTAGGTCATGACTGTATGAGATCTCATCTCTACAGAATTGGTATCACCGACTCACCGGACTGTACTTAGTATGACTCTGGTCAACCTATGACCGCTGAACATTTGGTAGTGTGCCCTGCACTAATTGGTCTTAATTCAATTGTCGAAAAATATTGGAGGGCACGTGCATTGATGGCATAGGTGATAATGTAGTGTGTGGCATTTGTAAAATAAAATGATCGAATGACGAGCATGACAAGCTGGTACAAGCTATTTTATTAGCAATTTTACACATTAATTCCTTACTTGTTTAAGGGGTATAATATTTAGAGATGATTTCATTGTTTATTTTGATTCAATCCAGTCATAAAGGCCGAGTATTATTAATTAAGTAAATAATTTTAGTTGTGTTAACATTGTAATAATTGCACAACTGTTTACGAATCTTGTAACTTAGTGATTCGGAATAATGAGATTTCACTCCTGAAGAGGATAATATCCGATTATAAGTACTTAGTTGTGCAAACTTCAAGATGTTATATGACGACTTAGAGGAATTTATTCGTCTTTCTATCTTTCCTTTTACCTTTTACTCTTTTAGCAAAATAAAGTAACAGAATTCTTGACTCTCCTTTTTAATTCCCTTCTTATCTACTTTTATCATTTCTTTATCAAATTCCCTCTTTATATCTTCTTTTTAATTGCTTCTTTTTTGCTCTGTTTTTTAGCTGTTGGGCTCTGCTTATGCGCTAGTGTGTTTGGTATGATATAATTTTCTATTGATTGTTGGGGGACTTAGGCTATTTTAAAGGACACGCATATCTGAATTAAAATTTGAAAGCACATTAAATTTTAGAAGCAAAAAAGGAGATTATTGTTAATAAAGTTTTTTTCAGAAGAGTTTCTAGAATTCTTCGAACTGTTGAAAAAATTGCTTTTTCTGTTGAAGGGGCTTTTACTTATATGGAGTGAAGAAATTCAACAAAATTCTAATAAAATTTTTTAAAAAAACCCAGAAAAATTCAGTGTTGTTTATTTATGCATACAACAGACTTTTTTTTGGTGGTGGGGGAGGGGGGTTCTCTATTGTATAAAATTGGTAAACTTTTTTCCGCTTAAGATCCAGCTAAAACTTGATGATGAATATCTTGAATTAAATAAAATCTTTTTATAAGTTAACATGGACACCACGATCATTTTAGTAGTATTAAAAAGTTTAAACATTTTTTTTTCCAGGATGAAGATAACGAACTTTATTTAATTATAGGCACTTTTTAGAAATTATAACAAATAAAATGCATCTTTATAGCTAATTTAATATTCATTAGGCAAAAAAAGAAATTTGGAAACACTTCGGGCAACTTTTAACCTTTTTAATTAATAAGTTGAGTTAAATATTCATTATCTCGAGTTATTACGAATACATGGTTTCATTAACATTGATTCTTTTTAATGGAATTTTCAGACGAAAAAAGAATGTTGGATACAATCCAAAAAATCCTAACTTAAGCTTCAAAAACTAATTCTCCTCTACGATAGAAAACCGAATGACTACCAGACTCTCAGTTGCGTGTTTCACATAGCTTGTCATACATTTTATACTCTACGCCGGATGTATTTAGAGAGGATTTTATTTATAGCTAATAATACAAAGGGATGATAAAGGTTTGAAAACTTTCAGGGATGTATTGGAATGCATCATCAGTTTTGTGTTTGTTATATAGCCAAATCGTGCTCTTTTTGATCCACATATTTACGAATGGATAGCCTATATACTAAGTACCGAATGAAATTGCTATTTTTCAATGTTAGCTATAAACAAATAAAAAAATCAATCAAACAAACATATGTATTTCTTGATTTATAGATTTACAGATTTTTATTTTTATGTTCGGAGACGAGCTTTCTAAAAGGCCATTTGATTGGTAATTTTATAATATTTTGATGGTGCTTAACGTCAGGCATCCGACTAGTTGCGAAAGTTTTAAAAAAAAATGAAGATATGTGGATTTTTTTGTTGTTGTTTTTAGATTTTTTTAGTACATTTTAAGAAAAATATGCGAAAATTAAGAAGAAAAAAATAAATTATTATAGCAAAATGGGAAAAAATGCGTAAAAATTATTTACAAACAATAACATAAACGTGGCCCATTCCGTACCAAAAGTTTATGAACAAATATTCAATTTTTCAGTTCTGATGTGTTGCTATGTTATTCATTGTCGAAATGAGTTTTAGGATAAGAGATATTTTAATTCTTACAAAAATTAGAGTACTTTATCTCAGTTATTATATGAAATTGCTTAAAAAACAGTGATTATATTCACATAAGGGATTGTAAATTTTGTAATAAAACGGTGTTTGATAAATCTGAAGGTTAAAACACGTGTACTATTATACGGAACTTACACAAAAAAATTTCAGTTAACTGTTTTCAAAACTTTTTGAGCAATCGCTAGCCCCATATGATTATTTTCAAAAAATCACATTTCGAGTAAAACGCGTTTTAAAGTATGACATCTTGCTTAAAGTAATGGCATCTGCTTTTATTAAAACACTTTTAGTTTTTGTTCTAGTGAACGGAAAATATAAACTTGTTATTTTATAAAGCTAATAAGATGGCCTATAAAATAAAGCCATAAAAATTTATGAATTTTTGGCAAAATTCACAATTTAAGGGTAGTCGGATACTTAAGCACATTTATAAAGGCAATGAACTAAAATCTAAAATATAATTACAATTACCAAACAGTTATGGCTCCTTGTACATTTTCTTATAGAAAATTTTATAAAATATATGGTTTTAATAAACTGTTAAAAATAAAAAATTAAAAAGCTATTGATGTTAGAGCCTAGTCCTCAGTTAATTGCCTTCCTCAGACTTTAAATAATATGTATACAAATTTGAAAGAAATACATTCATAAATTTTTGAGCTATCAGGTTTAAAGTAACATAGCTTTGACAGAAAAAATACGATCTTCACAAAAGACATTTGAAGTTTTGATTCTTATTATACTAAAATCTCTCATGCTTAATATTAGTTATTTTAAATTCATTCCTTTTATAGCATAGACATTTCTCGTTTTCTATCTTACTAAATTTTTCCCCTCTGGCTCTGCTCGTTTTTTTTTTTTTTTTTTTTTTGTACACAAAATGACAAAGATAAAAAATTATTTTGAGCTTCAGTCAAACATCGATTTAGAAACGCAGGCAGATACCTTAAGAAGTTAAGATATTTTGTGGCAATTGATGTGCTGATTTGATTTTGTATACCAACCATATAAAAAAGGATCTACCTATAAAAATAATTTTTGCTTCTTGACTTACATATAACGGCTTATTATAAAATTTTTAATAACAGTTTATAAAGATGTTGTTTGACTATGTTCGTAACCATGATTTTGAAAAAGTGCAAAAAGGAATAGTATTCTGAAATTTATATATATATAGTATCAGTTGGGTTGGAACATACATATAAAATAGTTTTAAAAATACTATAACAAGATAAAATTATTTAAATGCAATATTTTGTTATAAAAGAAATTACATATTTTTAAAGCATTTTCGTTTTTATGAAAAATGCTTCTTTATTAATAATATGTTGCCTATATTTAGCTGTGATTTCTGTACCGGGGTTGAACTAAAAGTTTAGAAAAAATTCGCATAATATTTAGAGTCCCAATCAATTGAAATAATATCGGGTGTTTTTGTTAAAATTTTACTACTCTAATATAATAAAATGTGTGTGAATAAATTCTCTTCAAAATTATATATTTCAAACTTTTAGTCTAACGTCACTATAGAAGTCCTAGCTAACATAGGCAAAATATTATCATAATAGAAGTATTTTTCATAAACGGAGAATGTTTTGAAATTTTTTAAATCCAATGGGGCTGCTGATTGGTATTTTTACCATTGCAGACCTAGTACATCTCCGTGAGCTAGTATCACTCTTTAATGCGGCACAATATAGGCGGATACCAATCGCCGCGGGTAATTTTGACGCCCAGTTTGCTCCAGAGGCACCTGATCTGTGATGATGCGAACCTGTACTAGAATTTAATTTTGTCGAGAGCGCCCAAGCCAAACAGACACTCTAGGGATCTTTTACGTACCGTATAATCATACAACATGGCCGCTGTCAATTTTCTGCATCACGAAAATCCACCAACTTGTTCAGGGGTCGAACCCGCAACCTTGGGTGCAGAAGGCCAGCAACAAACCAAACACGCCACCCAGCGTCATTCTTTCATAATTTTTTCCAAAAAACTGCATTTCAATAATTTTAATAATAGTAATCGTAAAACAATTTTTACAAGTATATTTTACTCCAACTACTAAATATCAAAAAACTATCTATTTATACACTTTTTAGAAATCATGTTTTTGACTGTAGTCAGGCAATTAATTATTTCATAACAAGTTTAACCATTTCATTGTATACACACATTTATTAATAACGAACTGTAATTACCTTCAAGAACCAATTATTGCAATCGATTTAATCTTCACTCAAGCTAATACTATCATTTACTTTTTATTTTTCAACATAAATCCAAATTTTAATCTATATTTTCGTTTTATAGCGATTTATATAAACGAATAAGACTGAGTTGTACTTATTGAAACTATATTTTCACTCAATTATATCATATAATGAAAGCATTTACTTTATTTATAGTTATTTTTTTTATCTTTTCCTTTCATGTACTTTGTATTTCAGAAAACAATTTCACGTTTATTATATTTGCAAATGCAAAGTACGAAAAGACCAGTATTGTGTGTTTTAGGTACACAAATAAATACAAAAAATTAAAATTTTGTCATTTTCCCTCAGAATAACAAAACACAATTGTCTCTTTCCTTGTAATAGAATACAATAACTAATCTTTTCCAATAAATAGCAAATATAGAAATAAATAAATTGTTTTCAGTTTATATACAAATATGCTAAATTAATCGATTCTTGTTGTAAGAAATAAATATATATCCAAAAATGTTAGGCATTGTAATTCAAAGTCCGATACATGTTTTATTCCCCTTCTTTTCACATTATTTTTTATTTACTTGAATGAGAATTCAGTTTTGCTTTTGTGCAGTCCACTGGCCACAAAAGACATTCAGTAACGCGAGCTTGGTATTTAGATGCATATAGGCATGTAGGCTTAGGGCGAGGCATTAGAGATAATAAAGAATGGGGCGTGTTTTAGTACTATAAATAAAAATAAAAAACACCTAAAAGCACGACATTATATCGGTACATACGCTCTTCAGATATTTTATTATTCTACTTAGACACGCAAACCTTTCTTCATTCAAAAAGGCAATGAAAATAACCTTTCTTCAAATTTGAATGCATATACTCTTAGATGCATTACTTTCTCGTGTTTATAATTTTATCTACATAACTACACATTTTAAAAATTACTAATAATAACAAGAAATGTGCGTGTATGTGCATATAACACCAAATAATTCTAATAATATTTATTAACTTTTGTATCTTAATTTGAAAATGTTAACACATGTTCGTAAATAGTCAGAAATAGATCTTTTATAAAATTATGTATTTTAATTTACATGCGTAGCTTAAGAGCTATTACTGAGTACATAATATTATTGTAAGGTAAATATGATCATGCTTTAACAAACACATATATCTTAATAATTTCAGTTGTGTACTTCTTTAATTAGCAGACATTTAAATATTTAAACGATGAATAAGTAATAATTTGGAATGTCAAATTCTTTCCTTTCCACTAACTCTTCTTTTTCATTAAATGGTATCATGGCTTTTCGTTTTTCACGAGTGAATCTTATACTTCTAATTTATTATCTACTGCACGGTATACCCAATCTTTGCACGGGTGAATCGAAAAATTAAACAATACAACTTGAAAGATAAAAAAGTTTTTAATGAGTTAATTTTACATGAATTGCAAATTAAACAAAAAAAAAAAAAAAAAAAACTTTTGCATATCTCAGCTGAACAAAAAATTGTATTTGTTACATTTTAAGTTTGTAAGTCTAATAGCTGATATAAAGGGTCTTTTTTTTATTTATAGTGCACCGCGTAACTCTCTTGTGAGTCGATTTTTGAAAACACCTTCGGAAGCTGATCTCTGCTCAGTAAAGTAACACATTTCTACAAATTTTGTGTAATGAACGCTTAAAATAGTGTAAATAATTTATATTTGGATGTTTAATGGGTTAATATTACTTTCTGTTGTACTTATTTTATGGTAAAATTATAATATTCGCAAGCAACGCCGTTCCTTACATTATAATGGCGATTCAATGAAAACATAGTGAAATGTTGGTGATAGAGCCAAGTTGGCGTCATTTTTGGCAACCATGGTGGCAACTTGGCGATTGATTGAAAGGTGCAGAAGTCGATATGCTATAGTGCCACCTGGTGGGGAGCTGCAACAAAGAGGATAGTTCAAAAAACCTTCTCCACAAAAAATACATATACATGCCAGTTTTCATAGTGACCGGTTGAGCATTGTTGGAGTGAAGCGAGGTCATATACACAGACATCCAATCATATATATATATATATATATAGATCTATAATCTTAGAGTTATACTATGATACATTTCATAATCAGTTACAAGTTTGTTGAGGAAGACAGATATGAAGAGTAAATTGAATGAAAGTATATCTGATTCATTAAATGATTTCGAAAAAAGAACTGATTTACTCAAACAGTAAAACTCCATGTCATTTAATCGAATGATGATGTAATTTTTAAAATATTTCGCATGATAGATTTTCTTGAAAATTTGAAAGAATATTGCTGATACACACACGTCATTCCATTAGAAATTAAATTTGATTCTTCATATTTTAAATTGGTTTGATTAGGGCCGAAATAAGCTATACATATATGAGAAAAGCAACTCACGCATTCACATATCACGAGATCTACGAAACTATTAAACCCACAGATTTGAAATTTGGTAAACGCATATGCCTTTTGTTAAGATTAGTTAAGAAGGAGTTTTGCGGAAATAGACCCTCAAGAGCGCTGCAGAGTCCCCTTATAGACGAAAATTCCCGTTTTTTAACTATTAGACTCTTAGACTATAGAAATTTGGCAAACATGTTTCTTTTGTTGAAAGGAAATCCACTAAGAACGAGTTTAGCAGAAATCGACTAAAATGGGGGGGCTGTCAGGGTTATAGAGGCGTTAGCATTTCGTTTTCTTGAACAAATATCCACTAAAAATGTGTTTTGCGGAATTCGAGGGGGAGGGGTACATAAAAATTTCCGTTTTTTGTACTGTTTTAATAATAAGGCTTACAGGCAAGAAATTAAATTAGTATGTTTCTTAAATTGAATGGATGTGTGAAAACGAGTTTTGTGGAAATCGAGTTCCAAGGGAGTTTGTGGGGTTATACGAACATTATGCATAAAAAAAATTCTCGTAGCTATTAAAATAGTAAGGTACATGCCTTGAGCAACAAAAAGTGTTAAATTCTTCAATTTATGAGGGGAAAAATGATTGTTCAGTCGAATGTATGAAGGAATATATGTTTTATCAATTCTTGTCGTGGTAACCTCCTCCTCGTGTTGGTTGATATGGAGAACTTGCTGATAGTTGAGGCTTCCGAGAGGATCTGAAGGCAGTAGTTATTGAGAAGGCATTAAATCAAACACGAAAGGAAAAAAATATTTAGTGATTGAGAAGGCATTAATAAACTATGGAGGCTTACTAGAAGTGTAAAGCCTTCATAAGGTTCAATATTGATCCTAGGATCAATATTGAACCTCCCTGGCACCCTAGACCCTTCAAATTTGTAAGCCCTCCTCCACTATTTACAGAGCATTACCCCTCCTTCAGTACTTACCTTGTCAATTTTGGTTCGGGGTGTGGTTCTTATTTTTTTTCTCTTTCTTTGGTTTTGCTCTTCAGAGAGTCTTTTTACATTATCCGCCACCTATGGACCTGCAGTATCACAGACTGGCAACCAGCAGCCATAAGAAAAGGATAGTAGCATGGTTTGGCCACTCTTGTTCATTTCTTACGTTATAGCATCACGAACCACCCACCCAACCTTTTGTATATAAATTAATACATTAAATTAATGAAATTGTTTGCAATTACAGTATAGAATATATATTATGTATGAACTGTTTTTTCAAATTGTTGATTATCATCTTTTTCATCGCTTATCGCTTTACTATCTTCGTAGCGGTGGTACGTTAGCTATAATTTTAAGTGTTTCTCTTTTTTTCTACTTCCAATTTTTGGTGCCCTAGGCCCGTGCCCAGCGTGCCTAAGCCTAAAAGCGGCCCTGCTCAAAGTGCCAGTTTAGCTGGACAATGGAGCCGAAAAACCGAGTTGGAGTGGATAAACCTCACGAATAACCTATTGTTACATCCTTCGTTTTAAAAAAAAATACTTTACACTGATCAGAAAAATGCATATTAGATGCTATAAGCAATCTTTAGAACCTAATATTGCACAGTTACTTGAATAGGAAGAAATTGAGGATCATGTTAGTAATATTTTCTCCTGCTAGCCTAATCCTTCTTATCCAGTGATAAAAAAACAACAAAGAAATCTAATTTTGCCATTCACGTGTACCTTCCGGAGGTGTATGCATTGCATCCAATCTAATTCCATTAGCAGAGTGAAAAGTGTCCTTTCCACAGCCATGTTCAAGTTCGCACGTAAGAACAGAGAGCTTGCTGAAGCGTGTCTTGAGAAAGGGTGGGGAGGAAAACTCATCATCTGAATTCCACGGTCTCGATTCCACCTCTTGCGAAACTAATCTAATCCCTGCGGACGGCGATACGTCTAACACGCGGCACCGTTGCATACCCTTGATTACTGGAAATCACATTAACAGCATTTATTGCTGTCCCATTGCGAACAGTCACTTTTTTTCCCGTCAACTGTTTCCTTTTTGTTATGAGGTTGAAGATTATGTCTGGATAATTAATTCTGAAAATTTTCAACAGGAAATGCTTCAAATGAGAAAACCTGAATTCAATAACACGACTGAACAAATACTGATTTCTTTTTGTGTGTGTGTTTTCTTTTGGCTTTAGTTAAACAATGTAATGTGTGTTAAAATTCAATGAGTTTGAGTAAAATATTTTCTCCTCAAGGGTGCAAGCTTTTACATAATTGTCAAAAGCTTTCTATCGGGTACTATAAGGGTTCTTCTGGTAATTCTTTTGGGGAAACTGTTCTTTAACGGTGATTTTAGTTTAAAAACCGCTTACCGTAGAGATGATTTTATGCAAATGTAACTGCTATTTAAACCCTGACGTTGAGTATGTGAGGTTAATGGTTAATTATTGATCGTTAATCGTGAAATCTAAGAATAAGAGAAGGTGAACTGCGATAGGGAGGTCACTCGTCTTGAAATTAATGTTCATCGTAGAATCCATAAGGAGTTGTGGAAGTAAATAACTTTGGAGCTGACCGAGCTATAGGGGTTCGAGAAGGATCGTCCTAAGGAGCTCCGATTGAAACTAAGTAATTTTCAATAGTTTTATATATCAGATTAAGTGATAAGATTTCGGATTGCTCGCAGAGAAGATATAAAGTTGTACATTATTCATAAAGTGTTACAGATAGAATTAAAATAGATATTTTTAAGATCATGTCTGCTTCTTCCCCAAACCTTCTTTCACCAGCAACCTTCGGGCAGCGACAACTTATACAGAAACTCAAACTCAGTGGCGCAACAGCCCATGAGGGCCAAGGCCTACTGTGCCCATCTCAGTATACGTGACCATTGGGCGCTGGGGTGCATGAGCAGATGTTCCGATCAGGTGGTCAGCCTGAAGCGAAACCCCCAGTGTTTGGTCCCCAAGTAAGCTTGGTTCTCCTTTTATCGACCCACTGATGGGATGAAAGGCTGAGTCAACCTTGCCCAGCCCGGGGTTTGAACCTCGGACCTGTGGTGTGGAAGCGCGATGCACTAACCATTCAGCCACTGGGCTTCCAACTTATACAGTAAAGTCCCAAAAACTCAGCTAGAAAACCGGATTTCTCGTACACATCCTTGCATGTAGAACCCTCGTGAAGACCCATTCAAGTTCTCCCATTCATTACTATTGCTGTTGTCACAGATAATGAACAAACGCAGTAGAATGATGAAGACGGTAACTTTGAGAAAACCGTACAAACACCTAAAATGTCTCAAAGTAAGGGACTAAAGGCTGTCGGAACCATCCGTCAGTATTTTGAATAACAAGGTGTGTGTGTGTTGGTAATGGACTTACTGTTCCTTCATCTTTTTCGTGATGAAGTAGCAAAACGCAGAGGGATGTACAGAAGACAACAGATCCTTACGCATTTACTCAAAAAAAATGGCCAGTTTCTTTCTTTCTTTTGTTTGTTTGTTTGTTTGCAAAGTCAGGTCCTTAATTTTCATTACAGACAACTTTATACCTCCATAAAGTATTTTTCTGATCTGGTAAATTATTGTACACTATGTATTTATTAATTTTCATTTTCATGTCGTAAGTGCTCTATGCCTTCCTAAAGTACGTACTTTTCTTTTGTTTACGGATATGTGGACAAATTATTTTCTGTTGTACTCAAGCAAACAACACATACAAGTGCAGTACAGTATATTCTGATGAAACACTCGTACTTATTCTTTTTTAATCCCATTCTCGATAACCCTGCATTTTCAAAAACTCGGCCACTTTTCGGTCCACATTAGGGCAAGTTTTAAGGACTCTACTGTACTCAAAATCATTACCTAAAAACATTTTTACACATATAAAATATAAAAAGAAGGTAAGTATTAATAAATTTAATTAAATTTTTTGAAATTAACAATACTTGGTGTGATATGTGAGGCTCAAATACCTTATTGGAGTGCTTAGTCATTGAGAACTTTATCTCAAGCAACTATTGGACTTAAGGGCAGTTATAATTATGACTTCGAGCAAGACAAGAATTCCTGAGAAATATACAAGATTGAGTGTTACAACGTTATCTTTTAATAGAAATTCACTTAACGATTTGCAGGTAGATGCTGTGCAGCGGCGGTTTAATTTTTCCTTATATAAAAATACGTCAACCACTTTATAGAAACTGCTTTTCTAATTTCAAGGTCAAAAATCTATTACTTTAAGAATATAATAATTCTAAAACGTAGACTTTTCTTTTTCACATTATTATTGTATTTCTGAGCATATTATGTAAGTTTTCACAATGCAGACGTAATTCTGTAGCAGTAAATTTTATTAAAAATTCTGACGCAGCTTTTCTTTAGACTTTATTACCAAGGAAACAAACATGTTTTGTTACATCTACTTAATTAGAAAAACAGAGATTTAAATCTTTATGAAAACAAGATTAATAGAATTTATCTTGCTAAGAGTTATTGTGTAGACTATATTATACTACAGAGAATACTATGTTCTACGTTTGATAATTGCTTACACATCTATTTATAAAAATTGCTCTTAAAATAATTAAAAGAAATGTATTACAGTCAACTCTTTATAATTCGAAGTTGAAGGGACCAATGAAAAATTTCGAATTATCAAGAAAGTAAGAAAAAACTCCTGAATTTTTTCAAACACTTTTAAATTTTAAACTAAGCAATAAAACAACGATTATATATATGTACACCATTGGTTCTTCAAGGTAGGGTCCAGTGCAACCCATGCCTCACCTGGTGCCACATGCCATAAGTCACACAGATGACCCATAAATAGTTATGTCAGTCCAATGCAAAAAGCACAATCCTACACATCACAATAGCGGGCCATCTTTTCTGAACAGGACCACGTGTTAAACGAAAGATATGGATGGCTGACAACAGGTTCGGCCAGAACTGTCCACTTGAAGAAGGAAAGCATTAAAAGTGTATTTTCGCCTTTGGAACCGGGAAACACAAAGAAGGGGTAGCAGACAGATGGTCCTCAAAGGGGCTAAGTTACAGGGGAGACACGCAGAGACAATACAACACAAAGCATATAAGCTCCAACTTGTCTGCTATAGGACTCTAGATAGCAAGTTTCGAATTGTCGAGAGTTTTATTAGATAGCTTCGAATTATTGCGTGATGTAGTCTGGCCAGCCGTAGATTTTACTTCGAAATATTGAGTGTACCAAAACGTATTGTTTAGTTCGAAATATCAAGATTTTTTCTAGGGACTGAACATATACTTCGAATTATCGGGAGGTTTCTATTATCAAAAGTTTGAATTATCGAGAGTCGACTGTATTTGTATATATCCATTTAGGTATACAAGTATAAATTATTTGTTATTCTTTTTTAAAAAAAATATTGGGTAATGTATATTTAATGTTAAATGCGGGTTTTGAATCGCGAATTATAGAGGAAAATTAAGTCTTTTGAATAAAAATATGCATAAATTTAAATATCCCCATCTACCGTAAAAACAAGATTATAAGCATTTTGTGAAATACAAAATGGGTTACTAAACAGATTACTTCAACGTTTGCAATATCGGGTTTTATACCATTTGAAATTAGAATTCAGCTCCATACTAGGCAAAAGTAGTTATTTTTTCGTTACCGTTGATTGTGTGTAAAATTACATGGATATCTCTTTTAGACTATTTATAAAAAGGCCTTACTTTATTTTTTATCCCTTAACGTTATTTTCTAATGTCCTAATGTCTTAAATGTGCCAGAAAAAGCTGGAGAAAGCGCGAGTCCGGTGTATTTCATTTGGACACCTTCGTCCACTCTCTGTTAAAGGTAACGATGGGGTTGATGCCAAAAATCCTGTACGTTTCCAACAACATCATGACTTAATAATGATTAGTCTGCTCGGATGCCATAGTGACAATTTTTCTCACTGTCTAGTACTCCCATCTGGCCTCATTCTAGTTAACTGAAATAATTACTTCTACTAAGTAACACCTCTAGTTATTGTTTTAGTTACATTGAGACCTTAAAAACGTTTTCACGGTGCAGCATTTAATTAAAATAGAAAAAAGTCATTTAATTCAAAATGGTCCACAGAAAGATTTAGAGCTGGTGTGGGCATTACGTCGATCGCGATCGACCGGTGGACCGCCAAGACAGTTTGGGGTGACCGCCTAAAAATTTTACCAGTTAGTAATTATATACGAAAAATTTAAGATTGGCTGACAGTACGCAGACTATGCCTTCTACTTACTATAACAACAAAATCTAACTTTAGATAAAATTGTTTTACTTTTTTAATGTATTTTGAATTGTTTCATAATAAATGTATCATTTCACATAATTATATTCGGAGCTATTATTATTAACTTTATATCTTGCGTTTTGCTTTAAACGCGGTTTTAAATGTGTTGTTTTTTTACTTAAGTTCTGTATGTAAGTATATACACATATATCCCGCACTTATTAAGTTATAATAATAACTTTTTCCTTACCTCACCACATCCACCGCAGTGAGCAGCAGCGTACACACGAATTTTTAAAGGGAATGGGGTCGAGGGTTGAAGGTCTACTATTCTTGTATCATACCCCAATACGCAGCCAAACTTTTTATTTTTTTTTTATTTTGTCGATTGTCGCGAACAAAAAACAGCAAAAAATAAATTACTGAATAAATAATTAACATTGATAAATAAAAACATTACTAGTATCAAATACTTATTAACATTTTACATACTATATACATGGGACTATAATGAATCGGAAAAAGAAATGAAAGGTTACGAAGGAGGGTCCGCAGCCGTGGACCCCTTTCCTGGATCTGTACGCGACTTTTAAACTAATCTTCTAGGGGAAACTTTGGGGCTAACATTCACGTTTATTCACAACTATCCCTTTCAAGAAGAAACCCTGATATGGAGATTACTTTGACTATATAAAGTCAAGAATTTGTAATTGTAAGAGAGAAGGAGTGGAGAAACTATTGTGGACTTACGAAGGTGAGATATAACTGATTTTCACAGCTTGAGTTAAGAACAGAGTTTGCCACTATACTAAATTAGTAGATTGGGAATTTGTAGCCTTAGATATAGATTAGGTTAAATTAAACTGATTAATTGCGCTTGTTTACTTAGGATTCATTGCTTTCTTTATATCACTCCTAGGGCATCATCTTGTAGTTTAACTTGTGGTTGATTAGTGTGCTTAAATAGTAATAAAAAATAATTATTATGGAAGTTTCTGGCCATGCTTTGTTTTCCCTAACACCCTTAGAAAGACAGGACGGTGAGAGAGCGACTTCAAATGGAAGTCGCTCACAACTAATTTATTATTATGAATCCGATACTGCTACTTAAATAGATGATTTTTACAAAGATAATAACTGTTACGAGTTGAATATTTGACAATCACACCAAAGAATTTTACGGAAGATATTAAATTCCAATTTACATATTATTACAGATAATATGTTGCAGAATACACTCAAAAATGATTAATAAAAGTAATCATAAACGAATTTCAGATAGTATAAATAATATTCTGTTAATCCTTAAAAAAAGGATGGTTAACATTTATAAATATTAGGTTACTGTTACCACTAAGGATTTCTTCCTCACGAATCAGTTATCAAATTTTACCTTATAAATAATTATTTTGAATGTCAGTATATTTAAATGTGTTATTAAAATGATAGATGTAACCGATATTATATATATATATATATATATATATATATACTATACGGTTTTTTTTCTCTCATTCAAGCTAGTTTAGGGTTCTCTTGAAACTATTGTGAAAATATCTTGGTAAAGATCTCTGCTCTAGACAATTTTATATACTATTATTATTTCTATATTAACCTTGGACTTCTGATATAAAGATGGTTATAATTATTGATCTAAAATTAAAGTAATCAGAAATAAGATTCAAATACTGAAAGAAACAGAATGACAATCCTAAAAACTTGCAGATACTTTTTTTCAAATCGAATATAATGAATGAAAAAAAATCATAACTTTTAGCATGATTTAATTTGTACATAATTTAAATTATTTAAACATCTGTAATTCATTATTTAGATATCTTTCGCTTGAATAAATTTTCAATGACTTTTTTTGTAAGTTGTAAAGATACTCAAGGACTTCTGGAGACACTCATTGAGAACATTTGATCTTGTTAAAACAGACAAAAGTGCAACACACCTTCAATAAATAAGGTATAAAAAGATAGGAGTGTTCAAGGTTCTTATGACATCACAAAAAGTCTTTGTCCTTTTTCACATTTTTGCTTGACTCTTTTTTTTCTTCTTTTTGTAAAGAGTGCGAACCAAAATCTTTAGTAGAAAAGAATAATTCACTTCTTTCACAAAAATAAAAGTAAACTTCCGTCAAAAATGTTTAGTCTGAATACCGTAAATCATATGTTCAAAATTTTCTTTTTGAATAGAACTTGACATTGAATAAGCAAACATTTATTGAAATATTTTTTCAAAACTTCTATCGCAGAATTTTCATGTTACATAATTTTTAAAAAAATCTGCCAACCCTTTAATAAATAGCATAAATTAAATTAAATGCTATTAAATATTTAAATTCAAAATATTAATTATGTTATCACATAAAAAAATTAGAATGGATTCATATTTTATATGCCACACATATAAAAAGACATGAGTTGCATCAAAATCTTGATTTTGCATTATGTTGACAAAAATGACAAACGTCAATTTTTTTACAAACTCTTATGATGTCTTTTATGTTAAATTTTTTTCTCTTATAACACATTAAATGTCAGAAAAATCTATTTTTGTACGAATCATATACTGATCAAATAAATATACGACAAATTTATCAAAATAGCACATAATAAAGACACTAAGAAAATAAATAGAAATAGAAAAATGAAATAACATCTGCTGTAGATCGCTATTGTTGGAAACATATGTTTGAAGCAATGTTGGAGAAATGATGTTATTTTTTCATCTGGATTCAGAATAATGACATACAGATTTCGTAAAAAAATTTTCCTATCTGAATTTTATTGTTTTATTTAATATGAAATGATATCATGCATTTACCCTCATAGTATAAAATGTAATTTAATGCTAAAATATAAAGTTATGTATAATTTAATGCGAAAATGATTGCTTTGAAATTCATAGTGCTATTTATATGGAATTATACATATTTTAAGTTATTATAGCAAAAAATGCATCATGTTCTAAAGTTCATTTGAATAAAATTTCCCAATATTTGTTCTTTTTTAAGCTAGCATTGCCTTTAAATATTGAAAGAATTATGTAATTTTTAAAAAAGTCCTTACTTAAAAAATTTATGCTAACACTCTTATCAAAAAGCATTTCAAAATAAAAAAATGTTTGAATTTTTTCCAAAATAAAATAATTGCTAGTAATGCTATACAATTTTAAAATATTTCATTATTATATAAGGTACTTATTCATAATGGATTGCATTAATATTAGTTAGAGCATAAATTACATGCATTGAAACAATTTGATTATGTTACATTAAAAAAATAAGCATGTTACTTCCGATTTTTATTAAAATATTGCGATTCTATGCTTCAATTGTTCTTTTTTCCCTATGTAATTATTTTAATATTTTGAATCTTCACTGTTTACATTAACACATTAACACTAAAAACAATTGTTATATATATGCTGTGTGTGAGTTTCTCCATCTCAAATTTAGCGCTTCAAACACCGCGTGTTAAATCACCTCCACACATCCAATTATTTATTGCACCAAAAACAATAGCACTCTAATATAAACAGAAATTTCTCGACCACAAGCAATAAACAACAAATGTAAACAATAGGTCTACTTACCAAAGTATCTGACAGAAAGCACAGGGATATCACAGTCCTTGAGAACAGAAGATATTTCTCCAATTCTGAGACAGAGAGAGAGAAAGAGAGAGACAGAAGAGAGAGAAGAAAAAGTATCTGGGCGTCTACCGCTTCTTTTTTTTCAGGGGGAAGCCCTATTCACTCGGACCCACCAATACACTCAACTACATACACACCAAGTTGAGTACTTTACTTTCACTAGTTGAGACTGTCCCACTATGCGACCGGCTGGATTTGTTCCCATGCAGGAGATGTGAGAGTTCTGCAAGTTGACCTCGTTCGACTTTAGCTGCGGCAGCGGCGTTGAATAATTGAGAAGCCGTTTTTCCCGTCGTGCACCTCTAGTGTGGAGTACTCGTCAGCCAATGAGAAGAAGGCAGCTTTAAAGGCGGAGAGCGAGTCTCATTCACAAAAACGGCTGCCTTCCTGTTAATTTTATTGAATTAGTGATGACGAAGATCCCCTGAGATAGTTATAGATGGTGTCATTTAGTGGATTAAATTAGTTGCCATTATTAACTACCGTAAAATCCAGCGTTTGGGTTAATCCGACGGGAGCGTTAAATTTACGTTACGTGATTTTTTACGGAAGAGCAGTTTTATTAAATTACCTGTGAAAATAATCTAGCAGTATTATTTTACATAATGAAGAAGATTATTAATTTTATTTTAAAATAGAAAATTTATAACTTTTTTTTTGCGCAGCCAAATGCGAAAGAATTAGTTAAAATAATTTGTTCTTGGAGGGTGCTCGAAAAATTTATTTTCAAAACTGCAATTTATTTAGTTTGTAGTCCGTTAAAAATGTATTATAATGTGTTATATGTATTGGTTGGCTACATGAGCATAAATACACCTTAAAATAGTTGTAGAGAATTAGCTTTAAATTATGCATTCATCAAATTTTATGAAAAAGTTGGTTAATACTCAAAATTAGGTGCATAGATTTAGGAAGACATCACTAAAAATATCCAAAAAATCAACATATCTAATAACAAAAAAAAAAAAAAAAAAAAACTTTTGAAAATAGTTTGCGAAATTAAAATACATGATTTATCTGCAGAAATAAACTTAAATAAAATGATATACTTATTTATTCTTTAAATGGACAAAACAGTTAAATTTAAGTCAAAAAATATTTCAAAAAACAAATTTTTAATAATTTTTAAACTAAAAAAATATCTATTTTTAAGCTGTATTTTAAAGCCATTTATTAATTATTTAAAAACTGTCTGTAATTAGATATGGAATATTCTCATTTATCTAAAGTCAACAAAAACACTTCTTTCAAGTTAAAATAAACTAAATAAATCTATTATGAAAAATTTATTAAGAGATTATAAGTTACATAAATTCCTAAAATAAACAAGAAAGATATCGTTTCTATATCAGCGTTTCTCAAACTGTGGGGTGCACCCCCATAGTGGGACGTGGTATCCATGTAAGGAGGGCGCGAGCTTATTAAAAAGTCGAAAATAAAAAAAATTATATAAATTAAGTATTAATTTACTGAAAGGAAGCAAAACAAAATAATTCTAACATAATAAAAATTAAACACACATTTACACTGATTCAATATACACTGGTGTCCAAAAGAAGCATAATTGATAATTATGTGAATAGAGAAGGAACTGTAAATCAGAATGGCGGGAAACGTGATATGCGAGTGTAAAATGGTTATAATATAAGGAAGCAAATCAAAAGAATGATAATAATTAATTTTATTATCCAAAGTAGCAGTCTGAAAGAAAACTGAGCATAACAAGGATTCACACTTTAAAGAAAAAGTGAAAGAAAACATTAAATAAAATACTGATGCTGCAGTTTAATAAGGCGTGTGGTCAACTCTGACAGCCAGGCACGCTGCACAGCGATTTACCATACTTGCTATGAGATGATGAATAAGTTGTGGGCTTAAATGGTTCCAAGCTCCTTGGAGAGCTCTCTTCAGTTCTGTAACGGAGCTTGGTGGGTGCGAAAGGGCTGCAATTTGTCTCCCGAGTATATCCCATATTTGCTCTATAAGATTTAAATCAGGAGAGTTTGCAGGCCACGACATGCGTTGGATGTTTTCCGTTTCAAGGAAGTCATCAATCAGCACCGCTCGGTGACATGGCGCATTATCATCCATGAATATGAAGTCAGGACCGACAGCACCTCGAAACAAGCGAACATAAGGCTCAAGAACTTCGTCTCTGTATCTTTGAGCAGTCACAGACCCCGTGTCAAAGAAATGGAGGTCTGTGCGGCCATCCATCATGATGCCTGCCCATACCATTACACCCCTTGATGGAAAATGATATCTTTCCGTTATGTTTCTTGGTTCAAAACGTGTTCCACGTTCTCTCCATATCGTTACCCGCCGATAATCACTACTCAGACTAAACCGGGACTCATCACTGAGCATTCCATTGGCCCACTCTCCCACACTCCAATGTTGATGTTTCAAACTCCAGTTCAAACGAGCGCGTTTATGCGCAGACATGAAGGGAATGCAAATTGCTGGTCTTGTGGTATACAGGCCATCATGATTGAGTCTCCTGTAAACAGTTTGTCTCGAAATTCGTATTCCTTTGGCGACTGTGAGCGCCGAACCCAGTGATCTGGCAGTACTGTCCCTCTGACGTCACACACTTATTACCAGATATCGGTCTTGGCGAGGGGTTGTGACTCTTGGTTGACCTGATACTGGTTGTCGGGTAACATCTTCCGTTTCTTTGAAACCTCTGCCACAGTCTTGAGATCACAGACTGGTCCACATTCAGAATTCGAGACACTTCGGTTTGTGATCGTGAGGATTCCAGCATTCCAACGATTCTTCCTTTCGTATACATGTCCAATTGGCGTCTTTGTGCCATCATTCACCTTGTTTGATGGTTAACAACGTTCCTTCGCACAGCAGTTGCACGAAACTTGTCTGAACTGCGTATGCTGCGTGAATCGGTTTCTCCGCGTTCCGACATGCGCCGGTGTTTCGCGCAGGACGTAGTGGACTGAAAAGTTTTGCATAAACCCAATGTTTCTTCTTCACCTACTTAATATCCGCAAGAAATTTGGAATAATTTTACGAAAATTTACTCCATGTTTTTCGCATTTTACGATTTATGCTTAACTTTTGGACACCAGTGTACTTTGTTATATCAGTACCGCACAATGTTTTTTAGAATCAATCTTCAATACTAAGTTAAAAACAAATTAAATAATTACCAGTGCCTTCCATGGGCTTGTCAAATAGTACAAAATTTATTGCTTATCTTGATAATTTGTGTGGTTTATAATTAAAGTCGTGTTGTAGCTTTAGCATCAAAGTACATTTTTATTGCATTCAATACAATGTTATTGTATAAGGGAGCGGGCGATGAAAATTATTATTGAAAATTGGGTCGCCTATATTGAAAGTTTGAGAAGCACTGCTCTATGAATTACAGAGTTGACTCAGTTCTCAAATTTCAGTCTATAATATTTGTAATCAATTGTTGTTCCATAATCCATGCATGATTAATCTACACATACGGTAGATTATACAAGGAAATTTAAGAATAATACACATGGTATAAACTTACTTAAATGATAATAAAAAGATATATTTCTTGGATCAGCAGTTATAAAGACTAATATAAATGTATTAGCAATAGATCTTATATATAAATTAACAACTATAGATCAACAATATATATATTTACACACACAGATATATATATAAGATGATTTCGAGTGTTTGCCAATGAGAATAGTACATGCATTTTAATGACAAAGAGGGTTTATGTGCCAAGAAAATTTGGAAAGGCTTAGCTTATTTTTATTTCTGGATATATATTTTGTTTATTTTAGTTGGGAGGATCAAATAGCATTTGGAAAGCATTTTTAATGGGAATAATTTTTTTGAATCACATAAAACTTAATTTGTTCTTTTTTGAAGAGTGGCGTATATCATAAAATAGAATATTTTTAATCATTTATATAAAAGAATAAAAATAATTACTAATGTACTTTCAAAAAATACCTTTTAAAGCCTTAAAGGTTTTTTGATTAGCAATTCGTTCAATTTGGAAATAAAAATGAATTTTATTGAAAATTATTATTTTTTAAAGGAACTTTTTTCATTCTAACTATATACAGTCAACCCTTGAATTTATAACTAGAGTCAGATGATGAATTATCTCCAAAACTATTGCTTCATTCTGCAGAAATTTACAATTTTCCATACAAGATGACAATTTGATGAACACAAGCTGTTCGGTTTGCAAGCTATAGCCTTCTCACACAGTTGTGACCATTGGTTTTCAGAAGAATCGAGTATCAGTCCCACAATTCATAATCTTGAATTGAAAAGTTCACACAAATTCTAATAGTTTTTATAGGAGTAGTAATTTAATGTCATGTTTATATTCGTTTATACATATAAAGGAGAAAAGCGACTCACTCACTCATTGCGAGATATCCAGAGCTATTAGACCTAAAGACTTGAAATTTTGCAAACTAGTTTCTTTTGTTGAGTAGAAATTCAGCTAAGAACAAGTTTTGAAAAAAATCCTCCTCCAAGGAAAAGAGAGAATACGAGGGCGTTACAGATTTAAAAAAATCAATTTTTCAGCTACTACTAGATCTACAAACTTGAAATTCGGAAAGAACGCCTCTTTTGTTGAGTAAAAATACGCTAAGCGTGGGATTTGTAAAAATCGACCCCCGAGGAGTTTGCAGGGGTGTTTGAGGCAAAAACTCCCATTTTTTGAACGATTAGATTCTCGCGGGTCTTTTCAGAATCTTCCAACCAATAAATCTTCTTCGGGAAAAATGGTCTTTAAAATTTAATATATTGAAAACCTTACTGCGAAGAAGAAGATACGAGTATTCAAATTAAAAGTCTTGTCTATAAAGATTAAACTTTCAAGTTAGAATTTAGAAAGAGGGAGAGAGGTTAGAATGCTACGGCTAGCAGTAATTGATTAAAAGTGAAGTAAGGCGTAGATACTTAGTAGTTGAATATTGTAATATTAAAGTTGACGATTTGTCAAATAGAAATTAAATTAAATTAGGTCGCTAAGAGAATTAGAATGTATTGCTTGGACGTAACTGATCAGTTTTTTTTAGTTTTCTTGTATCTCGTCGGCCTCGCTATTGTAACTCATATTTAGAATTTTGGTGCATCTCTAGACTTGGTTAATAGATTTTACGTTGTTGTTGATACTGAAAATAAATTGAAATTATTTTGGAATATGGCTAGTCTTCCTTTCGACCTCCCCACACTGAGGGAAGAGATACCTCTTCCCTCACAAGATTAGAAGTTTTGAAAATTTTAAGCTAAGATTTGCTTGGAATTATAAGTTTAAGGTACGTTAATTTGATATCGGTATACAAGCCCTTTTCGTCTAACAATGCAGAATATAATTTGAAAATTTGTCTTCATAACTTTTTTTATTCTTTCATCTTAATTGTTATATTTATTTCAATTCATCCGTTCGAAGAACAGGTATACCATGTATCTCTTGTATAATTAGTGATAATCTAATGTGCAGAAATGAGATACAACTAACGCCAGCTCACAAATAAGCCTAAAAATCGAAGAAAAAAAGTTTCTATTTATATTCCATGACTGCGTGAAGGAACTATTGCATATGTAAACCTGGTTCATCTTAATTGTTTTATTTATTTCAATTCATCCGTTCGAAGAACAGGTATACCATGTATCTCTTGTATAATTAGTGATAATCTAATGTGCAGAAATGAGATACAACTAACCAGCTCACAAATAAGCCTAAGCATCGAAGAAAAAAAGCTTATATTTATATTCCATGACTGCGTGAAGGAACTATTTCATATGTAAATCTGGTTCATCTTAACTGTTTTATTTATTTCAATTCATCCGTTCGAAGAACACAGGTATACCATGTATCTCTTGTATAATTAGTGATAATCTAATGTGCAGAAATGAGATACAACTAACACCATCTCACAAATAAGCCTAAAAATCGAAGAAAAAAGTTTTTATTTATATTCCATGACTGCGTGAAGGAACTATTGCATATGTAAACCTGGTTCATCTTAATTGTTTTATTTATTTCAATTCATCCGTTCGAAGAACAGGTATACCATGTATCTCTTGTATAATTAGTGATCATCTAATGTACAGAAATGAGATACAACTAACCTAGCTCACAAATAAGCCTAAAACATCGAAGAAAAAAAAAAGTTTCTATTTATATTCCATGACTGC
>BMAO01028341.1:0-27703 GCA_019973975.1 Trichonephila clavata
AAAAAAAGTATTTGAATCAGAAATAATTTTTACTTACGTCAAATTCGTTAATCAACTGGAATCAAATGAAGTCCTTGAAACCAATTAAGAAAAGAGAATTCGAATTGATTAAAAAATATCTTCATAATTTACCTCTGAGATATATAATTATACAATTACCAATCTTTCTCATCTTCTTCATATTAATAACAGAGCAGCGGTCCGCTTTGATACATAGCAATTTACTGAAAAAAATAACACCACGGGGCAAATCTAGTGGCCAAATATGTCGCCTACTAGTTTCTTATGACCCCACATTCCATAACATAATCGTGAAGTGGAGGGGGGGGGATATTACTTTCGAAGTGTAATTGACTGTTGAGCTGGAATTCCGATGTCTCAGAGGAAGAATCGAACCTTTCTCTGCCCCTCTTCTTTTATTCTTCATTCTCTTATTGATAATATTTTTTTTTGTTCTTGTTTGTTGTTCGCATAGGAACAAGAGAACAGTGTCTTGGAGTCGAAGCACAATCGTGGATCTGATAAGAACAAACGATCTTGTGATAGCAGACGAACTTTCACATCTCGCATTCTGAATCTTCGGAACATGATGAACAATGGATAATTTAATGACTCCGAGTTAACTTCTTTGTTGTTTAACGTACTATTAGAGCCTCGAGGTTTCTAATAACTCCCCCCCCCTCTTTTCCCCACGCCTCTCTCACTGAATCAACAAACTCTACTGTTTGGTTTAAATAGGTCTTTTAGGAATTTTCCTAAACAGTAAATGAATGAGGAATGCAATGTGGTTTTTTTAAAATTTGGGACAGGGTTTGAAGATGCTGTTGAAGTTGTAGGAATTATAATGCTATTCAAAAAGCTTATAACATTCCATTTATTTTAAACAGTAGTCTTCAAACTGTGCTTCACGGAACCCTGAGGTTCCACGAGAAGTACCCAGGGGTTCCACAAGTCACAAAAAAAAAATTGAAAAGAAACTAGAAATGTGTATGCCAAATGGATTCCCGTTCTCTATTCTACAAGAACTTACAGCACATCCCTGTCATTAAAAAATTGAATATTTTATTTATACACAACAACTTCATTTTACAATACTTTTTAAACACACACATTTATTATAATATGATAAAATAATATCAAAACGTTTAATTATATATATCTTTTCTACTAGATTGGGAATATTTTATTGTTTATCCTATCTCGGGTTAAACGATAGTTGTAATACTCGTTAGTAAAATGTCTTGCAAAACTAAGTAGACTTTTAATGGAAAATACAACGTTTTGTATTTGCGGAAAAACGCTGCAAAAAAAAAAGAGAGGGAGCAACTTAAGTGCATATCAATATCGAGCAAGAACAGCTCGTAAATTATACATTGCAAATTCACCCAAAATACACAGTATTTCTCACACAACTATAAACATTTTAATGTCATTCAGAACAATATGTGTATAAATGAAAAATATTTTTTAGCGTGAGTGGTGGTGGGGGGTTACATTAACAAAGTATACAAAGAAATTGAGCTCAGAATATTACAAATTCCAAGCATTAAATCTGTAATTCTCCACACACTCTCTTTATTTTCCAACACAGATAACATACAAAGCTCCAGAAACTTTATTTTAATTATCAAAAGGGTTGCAATTTTAATTTTTAACTTTTATTCTTAAAACTTTTGTTTTAAACTTAATTACCCATTCACCATGGCAAGCTCTATCAATAAAGCTCAACAATAGCCTCAATGAAGACTTCAGCAGAGATCATGTACCCCGATGATCATTCAACTTTGTGAATTAACATCGAATTATATGACGTCGGATCTCGTAATTTTGAGCCACGGTCAAGTGACGAGGACAGCACCAGAGCTAGTACCTCCCTCTCCTGATTACCAGACCAACGTTAGGGCATTGAGCCTTGACAGATTCAACGTGTAACGGTCCCCTCTTCACGGCGGGTCTCCAATGGATCAGGACTCGAACCCATGAAATTCCGGTCACATGTCCGTGACCATAGCCACTAGGCTACCACGGCTACAGAAGTAGGCCATCCTTGCTAATAAAATGCATCAAATTGTAATTATTCGGGATACGTAATATAAAATGAAAATAATAGTATATATATTATGTAAATTCTTCGATAAATGCGATAAAGAAATTTTAGACTCGGCTTTATTTTCTTTTATTTTTTAAATTTATTACTAAAGTAAATAATCCCATTTTAATAATATTACTCCTATTTAATAAGGCTGATTCTCTTTTTCGGTTATGCAAACACTCACATTTTTTTTAATTATCATAAATTCTTACAATTCCATACACAAAAATATTCCAATTTCCACAAAAATGCAAAAAAGATAAAGAACACCCCCTCAAAAGTTTTCTTTAAAAAAAAAACATTGACACTGAAAGTTTATTCCTGATCGTTTTAAAAATATTAACGAACTATATAGAGCCTCTAGGCAAGCAGCATCTATCCCAATGCCCATACTTTGTTCAAAGCCAACATTAAAACTGAGTACATGAACTGTGATTTAAATTCATTAAATGTTATTAGTTTATGGATTCTGAAAATAATTTTAAATCATCACTCATCAAGAGCTTGTTCATTACTTGCAATTGGCTGTTATGTAAATAGTTAACAGATCAGAAATCTGTAATTAAGAAAAATAAATCATTCACAGAAAATCATTAGCAAAATTCTTAAATGTATGGTAATTATAGTCTATTAAGCGTATGTAAAACCCAGGTGTAAACAAATTAGAGTATACATTCACTAAGTGACTTTCATCTCAAGTACAGAGTAAATTAATACCTTAAATAAAAGAGAAAAAATTGAATTAGTTACATAACTTATACAGCTTTGGGGCATACATTCAGTCTATAGCTTTCTCAAAAGTATTTCATTATTCATTCATTAATTCTTACTTAAATTAACATCAAAATGGTGGGCCGAACATTTTTAATGTAAACGTGTGATAAATATAAAATAATATTTGCGTATTTTTCATCGAATAAATCTATAAAGGGTAATTTTAACAAATGAATCACATTTATGAAAAATTAATTGTAGAATTCAGCAAGAACGAAAAAATTTAATACAATATTTCATAAAAAAAAAAGAATTCCTTAACGTTACATTTTGCATCAGCCGGCTGAGTGGCGCAGTTAGTTGGTCGTTGGCCTTGTACGTCTAAGTTTGCGGGTTCGACCCCGGCTCAAGTTGGTGGATTTTCATAACTCGGAAAATCTACAGCGTCCATTTCACATGATTATATGGTAATGTAAAAGATCCCTTGAGTACCTGTTTGGCTTGGGTGCTCTCGGCAAAATTAAATTCCTCTGCATTGTTTCTCATCGTCAGAGCTCAGGTGTGTTCTTCTGTGGAGGAAACTGGGCGTCAAGATTACCTGCGGCGACTGGTACTCCACCTATATGGTGCCACAAAAAAAAGATACCAGCTCCCAGGGAGTACACTTATTCCGTAATGGTAAAACACCAATCCGCAGCCCAGCAATAAAAAAAAATATTTTACAGCAAAAATCTGTACTAATTACACAACGGTGCCCAAAAAAGTTTACAAAGTGAGATATTTTGACAAATATTCGTATAGAAATTTGGTATACTACTACTTTATATTGTAAGGTACAAAATGGTAAAAATGGAAAAAAAAAATGTGCAGGAGCTTAATGTAGTCTGACATGCAAATGAGAGCAGCATTGGTCAAAATAGGATACTCCACAATTCTGTATTTGCCATGTTCTAAGAGAAGGGTTACTTTGTACAGCGTCACAATATGCTCTCAAACTGTTAATGAGGCTATTGCTCAATGACAATCGTTGATCTGTCTATAGAAGTAAATCCCACTGGCAGGGACGTTTTAAGACTTCTAGAGGCCATGCAAGAGCAGGGCCCACCTTTAAGTTAGACAGTAGCATAGCATACGTTTTCAAATACTCGAACGTATGGTAACACGTAACAAATAAATGGGCGCAACTAACAATCTGAAAAATGCAGGCACAAACCGACTGTTGCCTTTCAACTAATGTAATGATGGTGTATAATGGTAGGCCTAGGCATGGACGGCAATAATCACAGAATAATGCAGTCTTACCACTATTGCCAGTTGGAGAATGGTTCGCAATTGCCGGTTTTCTGTAGAATATGTCCGAAAATAACATTCGACCACAAAAAAACCATTTGGATTGGGATCTTATTGGAAGTTTAGTCAAATACAAGATGAGGTCCCCTCCTAGGCCGAGGCCTTGTGCCCAGTTGTCCCATGCCTTAAGACATCCCTACCCATTGACATCGTTTTGTGCATTGAATCGTGATTCGTCCTTGAAGAGATAGGCGAGTTCTCTAGGGAAACTGTGAAAGAGGAACACCTGCAACTGATTTCTAGAAGTAAAGACCACTTATATATCCGTCTTTACACGGTTTGTCTCGATACCAATGTTCCAAACGCAGTATCGAGGTCTGGAGAGAGCTGCCTAACTGTCATACCTGTATGGCGCATTACCTTTAAATCTACATATTGATCTTCCGCAGGTGTTGTGACCCTTGAACGGCATTATCCTGTTCTCCTAGTGATAGTTCTGGATGTCTGAAATTATTGCCATAATTTAGACGACCATACGGTACACGTGTAGCCAAAGTGGGCCTTCCGCTTGTGACTGTCCAGCCTCTGTCAATTGCGACCCCATGTAGCCATTTTAACTGCAATCTATGTGGTTTGTTTTTTCTTTAAAAAAGTGGAATCTCACACACAAATTTGGCAGTTTCAGAAAACTTCACTTTTCTAACTTCAAATTCCATTAAAATTTCTTTTTTAGAAAAACGACCCTTTTTACAATTAAACAGATATTAATCGCATAAATTGAAACCGTTTCCTAAATTATACTGCATAACATCACTTTTTTTTTATAAAATAGGGGCAGATTTTTCCATTTATTGCAACAAATGTCTGTAAAAATGTCATATACATCCATATAACAAATTTCTTCAAATGAAAGTTTTTTTTTTACGTGTCGAGTTTTCTTAAAAAAATCCCGTAATCATTATATAAAAATAAAATTTCATGCATCGAATTTTTTCGCTAAGCAAAGGGGAAAGTTTTATTTTTAAGACAATAACATTCTACAAAAATTAGCAGACAAAATGTGACCCCTCTCACCTTAATACAGCCGTTTTCGTTTTCTTTAGCATCACTCGGGGATTATTAGTGAAGAACTAGGCATGAATAACGATCATGTGACAAAGACTATAGCTGTGAGATCGTATTTCACAGTCTCATAACTTCCGCGTGATAACTTTAAATTCAACTGCAGGGAAATACGTTTAACGCGAAAATGCATGAGACAAAATATCAGTTAACGTGAAATAATACATAGTCCCGACAAACTACCATGTATTTTTACGTATTTTTTTCTCTAACACGAAAAGATTTCCCTTCTGGGAATGAACAAAATACGGAGAACACCAACTGTGCAGGCGAGATTTAAGAGGGGTGGGAAATGAAAGAGAGATAGTTTCATATGTTTCGAAGAAAGGAGGCTAACTTGGCCTCGAAATACCCCTCGGAATACCGAGTGACACGAGCCACAATTTTGTTTATCTTCGCAACTTTCGCCCTCCACCCCTAAGAACGCCACACAAAAATATCTCACCTCTCATCAGTGGACTTTGGAATTCGGTGACGAGTACATCGCAGTGTGAGTTCAGTTCGCGTTTTTTTCTACTTAAGAACTTTTTTACGAATACAATGACAAAGAGCTCAAGGGGAAATCAAACTTCTATTTCACCTAAAATGAAGATGAACCCTCTTAAGGCTGCTGAACAAAAAAGGAAGACGAAAACGGAAATCTGTAATGATTTTGATATTGTTAACTTAGTATAAACAATAATGAACAGAGAGAAAATTACGAAAATGTTTGATGCATGGTATACATATATATGGAATAAAATGTACTCTAATATACTTCATGTTGTTGAACTTGTGTTTTTTGCAGAAATATCCCTTCACATGAAAAAATATTTCAGTTCTTTCAGTTTCGTGTTGAATGATTTTCACTGTAGTTGCGTTTAACATGCAGCAGTCATCATTATTTCTCACGAAACAGTTTCTTAGTGAATACAAATCGGACTTGAAGATCGTCGACCATGGAGCTACAGATCATGACAAGACATGATCCAATAGCTCTAAATACCCACCACGTAGAAGGGCCGTTGAACACTGTCGAAGCGCAAAGTCCTCCCATTGCTGTGGTGTGGAGCTTGGAGAGTGAGGTGACCACGAAATGTCGACCTTGTCATATGATCGTGGTTCAAAATTACTAGGCCCTTCAAGAATGTGTGAATGTTCCTTAGCATCTCATTGTAAAGCAACAAGAGGGCAATTGGCAACGGACTTCGTAATTTTGTCCGATGACGTCACCTGAGCTGGCCCCACCACTATGAACTTCCATGCCCCCCCCCAACGGGATAATTTTGAGCTTCAGCGGATTTAACGTACATTAGCCAGTCTACATGGAGAGTCTTCAGTGGAACTGAGACTCGACAACGGTTCAATATCTTGACTGTTCGGCAAATGCAGCCATATAGAATGATATATGATAGAATATAACTGCCTTATATGAATAATGCTTCATTACTTTGCAAAGTATTTTAATTTAAAACTGTGTGTTAATGAATAAAAAATTATATAGTATATATATGTAAGGATAATTAAATTAGATCTAAAATTAACTCCCTAGTCCACTTCTAACTTTTATTTTCCCGTTACATCTTCAAGCATTAAATTTATTACGCAGTTCGGGAATGGAGAACACATGGCTTTAAAAGATCTTTGCCGCTCCTACCATTAATTTTTATTACCTAGTATTTCAAATATACCTCTTCAATAAGGAATGTACTCGAACAGACATCTGGCTCTTGAGAAGCCGTGAACTCTTGATTTTTGACACGTGTCCGTTTCTCTCTCTCTCTCTTTTCAAAACAGATTACAAAATGATTTCATGGAATAAAGACGGTTAAAATAAAATGTCTTGATGTTCACTCGAAAAACACGATATATATATGTCTTGGAACAGAGCATTTATAAATACGAGAATGCTTCATAATTTCATGAAGTTGTAACACATTTGTTCATTTTATAGTGCCTTAACATTTGACTATTACATAAGTTCCTTACTTTAACATAAGAAAGTCATACAAATTAATTAAGCATTAAAGCGCAAGATAAAATAAGTTGCAAATTAGAAGACGATTACAATTAGAGTTCATCTTTCAAAATGCTGTAAAAACGAGGTACAGATCAGAATGACTTAAAATTTGAACCGAACTTGAAGAAGAAGGGAGAAACGGTATGGCATAAGAAAAGAGTTCTCCAATATTTATCAATAGTTCATGTTTAAGATGCAATGTGCTCCTCCACACATTGTTTCACCTGTGTTGCTACTGAACCATAGACATTTCGGAAATAATGGAAAGATCAGCCACCTTTATCCAACAACCTGACCTTCAAGATCATCCAACCTCAATCCTTAGGGCTGCGGAGTTATTTAAAAACGTTGCAACACTTACATAACGTGACCTCCAAGGCATTCCGTTTTGTTGTTTATCGATTTCAACCTGTGGAGGGAAATGGTGTGGAGAGTATTTAGAATATGCCTTGCCGAGTTTTAACGATAGTTAACAGGCGGTTTCAATGTTGCTTTCTATTAGGTTTTTGGTTCAAAGGACGATTAAAAACCGATTTCTACCATCCAATGTGGTACGACTTAGCCGTGGTGGATGGGCTTTCCACTGACAGTACAATGTTGAATGACTTGGAAGCCCGGGAATCTTAAGACCCTGATCTCCTACTCAAAAGTAGGCCCTGGGCCCCAACACAAATGTAGGCCCCACCTATGAACCTTACATAGCATACGATGTTAAATACTCGTACAAACAGTAACCCAAAACAAATAAATGTGCATGACTTCACACAAACGGCTCGACCGATTGGCGCCTTTTGATTGAATGAGTAATTAAGGTGTTTACCTAAATCTGTACGTGGACGATGGTTATCACGCGTAGCCAGTTGACATATCGTTCGAAATTCCCAATTTTTCGGAGAAAACAACCGAAACAAACATTTGACCGTTGAAATTATTCGAATTGTGGTCTCATTAAGAATAAGTCGAGTACAAGACGAGACCCATGCTTTAAGAGGTCCCTGCTTGGAAGTCATTTTTTCCCGTCAAAAGATCGAAACAATCATGCTGATTGAATAGTATAGTTGGTTTAATGTGCAACTCATGCCAAAGCTGTTGTTGTTTTAATTCCTTAATCCCAACTTCCATGATCAGTAAGACGATTATATATTTCCATTATATTTTTATATCATTTCAATACTTCCGTCTATCTTTTTGGCATTTTTGTTTATTGTACGGCACACATAGAAGACATGTTAACAGCAAAAGAACATTACATACACTAACTCTACAAGTCAAACGAAGTATACATCTCTCGGATGATTTGCAGCGCCATCTATACAATTAATAATTAATTTACAACAGTCGTAATTCGATTCAAAATGCCACTTGTCGCCAATCCACTTTCGTTTTGTCACTTATAGCACCATTATCTGATATACTTTGGATTTTTTTAATACACTTTTCTTCTTCAAATCTATTCAGTTCAAATTCGAAGTCATTCTGATCAATGGTTCTTCTTTACAGCATTTTGAAAGTGGAACTTTAATTATAATCCCCCTGTAAACAAGAAAAATGTATTCATCGAGAAAAAGCAGTGTTCTACAATTTATTATTCTACACAAGTCAGTGAATTAGAAATGTGATGTTAACATCAATTTATATTTATACACAGGTACTTGGAAGTAATGTTTTCTGAAGATATTTTGCTACTATTTAAGTAAAATTCAGAGGGGTTTTTAAGAAGTCATACGATCGGTCGACATCTTTACTTATTCTGATTTATGAGATGAAATGCACACAAATTCTTTTTCTTTAATATGTTAATCTCATTATATTTTTGTAAATACTCTTTTTTTTTTTTGTGATACCACTGTACTGAAAAATACATTCCCATGTATATTTATAGGAATGCATTCTCATGAGAATACGTTCCCATGCAAGGTGCAAAAATACCGAAAAGTTGTGAAATGAATATTACACTGGAACCCTAGGGAATGAATGGACAATAAAACAAAGAGTGAGGGTAAGAGGGGAGATGGGAAGAATGCGAAACGAAAATAAGAGCGGAATATTCTCATACAGGAAAAAAAAATAAGAAAAAGGCCAAACTAATAAGTAAACAGCAAGCGATGGAAGAGGGGAGGGGGGTAGGAGAGAAACTATAGACGGGGTAATTATATAGCAGACCATCTGAAGCTTAATTTTTTTTCTCTTCTTTCTCTCCTGTCCATTTTTTAACAGAGGTTAGATGTTGCAGCAGGCTTCCTTTTCGTAAAACACCTGCTGTTAATATACCTTGAAAAACATTCCCAGCATTGCAGAGAGGCACCTGATTGTGTACTTTCTTCTAGGGGAACTAACCCAATTTGAGAGATATGTTATTGCTATTGGAAGAGAAGTGAAATGAGAAGAACACAAAGACTTCGTTTGATTTATTTATTTTTCAAAGCAAAATGTGTTAGTATTTCGTGTACAAAAATAAGTCTTGGGATATGAATATAAAAGTAAAAATATTTCTTTTACATTGGTACTTGGCACATATATTTGGTTCAAAGCATACATATAAAAATCAATAAAAAAATATTATATGATTAAAACTTAGCATTTCAATTTTTAAAGATTTGAAAACTTAAACAAAATAAATAAATGGAATTAACTTGACAATCTTTTCAATTCCTGCATGCAAATTCAGTATTAAATAGAAAAAAAAGATATTTATTATACTTCAAATAATACAAAATTTGTAAGTACAGTTGGATCTCGTTTTTCGAACCCCGATATAACGAATTTCGCAATTTAATGAATTTTTCTTTTCCCCCTATCAAAATGAAGGCAAAACCTATAAACAAATTATTTCAACAGTCGAAAAAAAAATGTTTTTTTTTTAAGTTTGAATTAGAAAAATTGGATATCTTTTCAAATGACATATCTTTTTGTCCGGAACAGAAAAACTTTCCTTGTGTAAGGGGCAAAGTCGAGAAAGAATTTTTTCGTGTAAGGAATCAAAAAGCTTGTAAAACATTTATTAGTCAGTATTTCAAAAGTTCCAATTGTTTGGTGCGTAATAATTCCCTAATATTACTTTAGCTTCTGAATAAAAAGTGTGAAATATCTAACAATGGAAATTTTTTTGTGCAGTTGCTGATTCTAGAATTTCCAAAAGGTTAGTGCATAATATTTGTATTTTTTGGACCCCGAAATAGCGAATAACCCTGATTTAATGAATAAAATGTTCGGTCTCGATGATTTCGTTAAATCAGGGTCCGATTATATATATATATATATATATATATACAATTTAAATTTAACCATTTTATTGTTTTATTGCATACAAAAATAGAAGAAACTATAATAATTGTACCGAATAAAAGTGACTAAATCAACTTGCATAAATGTGCACAACATTTAAGATAAATATGCGTTATAGCATTTTAAAACTTTTAACCATAACAGAAGAACATGAAAAGACAAATTATGAAATAATCCTTTCATTTACTTTCAAAACAAAATAAGATAAAAAATATATATAATCATTTAGTATATATATATGGATGAATTATAACAAAAAAAATTATTATAATATATCAGGTACTTGTAATGTATATAAAAAGATACTATGCAAAATATATGTAAGAACTAATTCGAAAAATACTTTTGTACTTTAATTCATAAAATAGATATAATCTCTATATTTCATAGAAAAAAATTAAAAAGAAATTTTGCTAAAGAGAGATCTAAAAAGGATTCATAACATTTGTCATCGAAAAAATTCAAGCATTGAATCCACATACAGTATTTTTTAATACGTAAAACTCTTTCTAGATAGTTTTGTAATACATTGATTATTAAATGGGTAATATAAAACGTAATAATGTAAATAGAGAAAGGATTTTATACATTTTTAGATAGTTAGAAGTTAAACACAAGTTATACAACAAAAAAAAAAGAAAAATCATTTACTTCAACAATAAAAAAAAAGAAGACAAAAACAAGTATTCTTGAATCTTTTCTATAACAAACACGTAAACTGGGAGATTAAATTTTAAACCTTCACTACCACAAACAACAATAAAAATTTTTACTTCTCGAATTATTTCTTTAAAAAAAGATAAACGTAATACTTGCAAGTAATTTGAGCACAACAGATAACATATTTTCACATAGGAAACGAAAACATATTTGTACTTGATTATTTCAAAGATTGGTAAAACCCTATTTTAGCCCATTCCTTTGGCAACGAAGAAAAAACAATTGCGCCAGTAGCTCATTTTTTCTGTATTGGACTTCTATCCAATATGAGGATAATAAATCGCCAAATTGGCGGGAAAAAAAATAAGGGTGTGGGCTAAAATAGGATCCTACAATTTGCACTACACACACTGGTGTTCAAGATATTCACAATTCTTTGTTTTGCTTCCAATTTAAAAAAAAATATTTAATATAAAAATAGCGTACAAATTAGTAATTAAAAATATAAGTACATCAAATGCTTTTCTTTCATCATAAAAGTACAAAAAATAGTATTCGCTTAATTATTGGTCCACAGGCAGAGGTTCACAATAGTCGCCTTTCACTCTCAAGTTATTTGGATCAAACGGAGACTTGGGGTGGTACTTGGCCGGATATTTGGTTCCCATGCTCTCCAAATGATAGGTACCGGACTTGAGAAAATCTGGAGTGACCACTTCGCCATTTGGATGGGTAACGTATCCATATCCAATGCTTTTACCGACAGCGAATCCGTAATCAGCTCGTCTGATGAATCCCACAATGCGATCATCTCGCCAAATCACTTCCAATCCCCACAGAGGTACGTGCCTGAAAGTAGTACAGGTGTCTGATTATTTACACATCAAAAATATAATAAGAATATAATTTTTTCCATTCATTGACGATCATCTCGCCAAATGACTTCCAGTTCTCATAGGGTAATGCGTCTGTAAGTTTAAGTATGTTATGTGCTTTACATCCTGCCAAAATTAAAATTACAATGTAATTTGAAAAATAATTTAGAACATATTAAGACATATTTTATCTTCATTACTCCAAATAAAACACTCGAAGACTGGACAGATGACGTCTGTTCAAGTTCTAACCCCCCCCCACCTAAAAGAAATTGACATCGCCAAGCCCCCTTCCCCCCTATACTACACTTTAACCGATACAATTCATTATAAAAAAAAATCGCATTTCTAGATGCCAAGGACTGTTTGTCATACACTTACACGAAAATTTATAATGTTATTATTTCAATGATGCATTTTTGTAGTGATAAATAAAAATTTTCAACGGACCAAAAATTAGACAAACTTTGTTTTTCAATAGAATATTATAACAAAAATTTAGTTCAATTCTCTTCACATTTTCTCAATAATTTTCTATAAATTATTATAGGGGGGAAAACACGTTTTTTTTCTCATATATATGTTGACACTAATGTTTCATGTTTGAAATGAATCGCATACGTTCTCTATAAAGCAGTCCTTTTTTTTAAAGTCACTTGCTGTAAAAAGGTTTTACAATTAGCGTAAGGAATTTCAGCCCAAATCTTTACTTATCGCCAATTTAGAGAGAATTAGCATTCTCATATTGAAGTCCAATACAGAAAAAATGAGCTGCTGGTGCAATTTGGCACAATTTGTTTTTCATCTTTGCCAAAGGTGTGAGCTAAAATAGGCTTTCACCGAAATTCTAGTTTCATTAAAGTGAAATGAAATCACATCGTTCAATAGTAAAATATATAATTAAATCTGTAATATATTTGTAACTAAAATAAATTCAAAGAAACAAAAAAGATATTACCATTAAACTGAAATTTGCATGTAATGATGAAGTAAGCGAAGAAGGAAAAAACTATGTTCATAAAATGACTTTTTTTTGTTGTTGTCATTTATTAAAACTAACTATAGTTTCCAAAGCGTTGATCATTAAAAATATCATTAGAAGCGCATTTCAAGTAATAATTTTCTTCATACTTTATATTAAGTCGTATACAGTACCACTGGTAGAAGCTGAACTAAAATTGGATTTGTAATTTAAATAATAATGTATTCAACATTGTAATTAAGAGCAAAAACTCCTGCTATAAAATGATACGTTTCTAAAAGAACATCTTCACTTTTGCACCTTTCGAAGAATGTAATAACTGTGTTATTTCACAAGTAATAAATTACATTAGAGATCATCAAAAATGTTTGCTATATATGCATATATAATTAAACTGGATAAAAATATATCCGAAAACTTGAAATATATTTCGGTGTAATTTGCGTTAAAAGTTATAAAAAACGATTTATTATTTCTTTAAGAGTAATAATTTAATAATTTGCAAAAAGTTAACAATTTCGTTACGTATGTAATGGCACTGGATTCAATTTTACGGATATCAAATTTTAGTAATTTTTTTCAATAGCTCTCTTTGAAAGGATTCCAAAGTATTTCATATTCATTGTAATTGTAGATTATATTGAGTTTTCCAAATTTCCTAATAATGTTAAATAGGGATATCAGGGAAGAAAACATAAATTTTTTACATAATTTAAAATGAACTTTGTACATCTCTTATCATATGTAGGATAAAAATATTCAATAGTATTGTGTGTGTATGTGTGTCCGCATTCAGACTTCAATTCATTCTAATCAACAAAATCAAGTTAATTAAAAAGTCAAAGATAATCTTTTCTGAAATCATAGTGTAAAATTGTCTATTTTTCAATTCCTACTATTAGCTCACTCTCCTTTTCAATATTTATCTTGTTCAAATTTTCAATCGTTAATAAAATGCATTTTAAAGCACTCAATTGAGCTGAAATTTTATATACAGGATTATTTTGGATGACAATACAGTAATTGAATTATAATTAATAAAAATGAATTGATTAAAACTAATTATTTAAAAAAATTACAACTGTAGCCACATTGACATCATTTTTGGCGACTTGGGTTAAAACTTTAAAATATTTTTACTCACACACACATTTCAAAGTATTCAGTTGAACTGAAATTTTATATACACGATTGGTTTGGATGACAATACGATACTTTAATTATAATTTATTAAAATTATTGACGGAAATTCATTTTAAATAATATCTGTAATTCTTTCAGATACAGCCATGTTCGCTTCATTTTTAGCCACTTGGGTCAAAACTTTAAAATATTTTTTTCCTTCACATTTCAATGCATTCAGTTGAACTGAAATTTGATATACACGATTGTTTTGGATGACAATACGATACCTTAATGATAATTAATACAAATTAATGTGATTCTGTCATATGTATATGCATAGTTATATATCGATTGTAACTATTTAATAAAAAGTAACTAAAATAAATTCTTTTTGTTGATCTAAAAAGGAGAATTAACTTAAAATTTTTTTTTTCTTGTTCAACCGTGTATTCATATTATGCAACAAAATGTGAAGGTTCAAATATACATCAACCTCATATATCAAAGAAAAATACAAAATTAAATTAATTTCAATATACAAAATTTAGTAAGATTATTATTAGAAGGGAAAAAATCAATATTTTTAATTAAAACACTCAACGTTTTATATTAAATTGATTTTATGGATAGTTCCTACATTTAGAACGAATATTAATTCTGCACGCTTATACTCCATCGAATCTATCGTACACAGTAAGTCACTATTCTCTCTTAAAAAACTTGCACACAAATCATTGAATCTTTTTTACTAAAAAATATTCAGATCAGATTCTCCATCAGAAAATGATTCAATAGTTTTCAACAGAAACTTTAGTGGACTATCAAATAAACTCATTATGTCATGCTTTGAAATAAAAATAAAATGTATTATTTACCAATCGTAATTTTCTTTTCTTTGTAACAGTGTCGGGGAAAAAATGGCATTTTATATTATTTGGTCAAAAAACGCAATACATATTCGATCAAAGACCTCACAGATCGCTTAAATCTAGAAAATCCATCAATACTAAGTTGCTTTTTCACTGGCAACGATCCACGTGATGAAGCATGGGCTTTATTTTACATATTTATGGGCTGTAATAAATACAAATTGCATGTATTGACAATAAAACTGTGGATGCTTTGTATTTGCAGGAGAACTCAAAATATAACTAAAGTTCCATTTTCAAAACGCTGCAAAAAAAAAAAAAAAAAAAAAAAGAACCACAATCCAGAATGACTTCAAATTTGAACTGAATATACTTGAAGAAGAGGGAAAAGATATGGCATTCATTCTCATTATTGCTTTTATGAGGTTTCGGGCTCAGACAATAAAAAACCGCTTTTTCTCATCCAGTATAATACGACCTTGCCATGGATGGGCTTTTTACTATCAGTGAAAAACCATTGAAAGACTTGGAAGTTCCTTCAAAACACAGAAACAATCATGCCCATTGAACAGTACAGTTGGTTTAATGTGCAACTCATGCCCAAACTGTCCCAATTCGATTCAAAATGCCACAAGCCGAATCCACTTTCGTCATGCCACTCACAGCGCTATCTATTGATACGCTTTGGAACTTGTTTCTCTCTTATGCCATACCATTTTCTCCGTTTTCAAGTATATTAAGTTCAAATTTCCAACCGGTATTTCTTTTTCTTACAGCTTTTTGAAAGTTGAACTTCAATTATAATCCCCTTGTATAACAAGGAGCGATATTCAGTACATGCTCAAAAACTCAAAATATGATATTAAATTTTAAATTTTTTTTTTTTTTTTTTGTAAAAAATTCCAGAATTGGAGATTTTTGTTGCCATTTTTTAATTAAGGGGAAAAAAACAAGTTTACTATGGTTGAAATAAAATTATATCTAGACATACTTAAACGACTATTTGAAATACAAAAACTCTTAAGAAAAGAGGATCGTTTAAAATCACTATTTCTGTAAACTAGATCCCTATTTACTCCAAGGTTTATCTCGATCATCAGAAACCTGTCAATAAGAACAACCTACTCGTCAATGGTGAAGCAGGCTAGCCTTTTCATGAGTCCTTCTTTTTTCTGTTTTTCCAGGGCAGATCTGCCCAGGAACGGTGTTTCTGATTTCAGTTTGCAGGTGAAGCCTAAACCAGCTTCCAGGGGCGTGTCGTCCAACCTCAGATCGGCATGCCAGTGCCTATAACCTAAAATTAGAAATTAGAATAAACTACAGAGGGAAGAAAAAGAATATTATCTATGATGTATCTGAGAAATCAAGATAACGTAGAAGAGTGAATGCACTATTTTGGTGATGGTGAACTCAGGAATTAAAAAAAAAAGTGTTCAGTATAAGTTTTCTTCCATTTGAAAGAGATAATATAGAACAAAGAACCCCATAAAAAAGCGGAAAGAGCGACATTTTTTATAAAAAAAATATAGCAGCATTTTTTTCCCAGCGTCCTTTTTATTTTAGGAAAAATCACTGCTCCTAATATAGATAAGGGGAACAAATCGAAACATATTTTTTAAAAATATATATTACTAGCCATTATCCTCCACGCTTCACTGGGTATGAAAATCTAAGATTATAGTTTCTTTTTACGTTAGTATTATCTAAGTCCTAGCATTAGACCTTCAATTGCATTGAAAAATATTCTTATAAAACTCACCTCGATTTAAAAAGGACAAGATTTGAATTTCTAAAACTTAAGTATATTGATCATTTACGACCCTGTAGTCAATTTCCTCAAACACCATTCCAAAACTGTCAGTCGAATAGTTTAAAAACGGGAATATTTATCTATAATGTCCCTTAAGCCTTCACAATGCCCTTTGAGGTTTGATTTTCTCAGAGGATCTCTACTTCATGAAATTAACATGCCAACCAAATTTCAAGTATGTAGGTGTAATAGTTCGAAAACGGAAATATTTATTTTTAACGTCTCTTAACCCCTCCCAACGCTCCTTGGAATTCAAGTTTCACAAAATCCGTTCTTAGTGGCTCTCTATTTTATGAAAGGAACATGCCTATCAAGTTTCAAGTCTCAAAGCATAATAGTTCCTGAAATATCGTGATGTGAGTAGTGAGTCACTTTTTTCTTTTATACATATAGATAAAACTATTTTTCGATTCCTACTATTAGTTCACTCTCTCTCTCTCTCTATATATATATATAGGGAGTCGTTCGTTCGTTAACAATCGTTCCTTCAATCGTAAATAAAGTACTTTTTATTCAACCATTCAAGTTCAAATAATTTTTTAAGCTTGTAGTTGATAAGACTTGATGTTAATACAGTTTTTTCAAATACTGGTTCATCAATTGGATTTAAAAAGTGAATTAATAGTAATAAACAAAACAAAAAAAAACAGTCCAACACCCTATAGAGAAAGGAAAATGAAAAATTGCAAGGAAAATCGCTTTCTATTTTGTCACTCAATAGTGTGATTCTGTCATATGCAAAAACATATGTATACTAATTGTAACTATTTAATAAAAAATTAACCAAAATAAAAAAAAAATTTGGTGACCTAAGTAGAAAGTGACTTAATTTTTTTTATATTACTTGTTTTATTCTTAATGAAAAACACAAAAAATTAAAACAACAAAACAATATTTTTTAAATATTCAATTAACATGAAAATTTAACACAACGGCAGACCTGAAGAGACCCTGTGACCCACCCACCAAACAAACAAATACGTAAATTAAGAAAAATTATCACTTGACACACCATCAAGAGACAAAATTTAAAAAAATCCTAAGCATCGGTAATTGTCAAACACCCCCGTGGTGATATCTCGAAATTCCGCACTAAAGAGGGCCATCAAATCTAATAAAACCCCCATCGCCTGACAACAAAAGTAATCGACCACCCAAGCGAGAGTAGATCACTGGAGAAGACCCCAGAAAAACTCTACATTTAACGCTACCTGGGGGAACGTGATGTTCTCCTTTGATCCGCAAAGATGCCGACTTCGGCCTCCCTTTATTGCTTTTCCGAACACTGTGTTCTCCACGGAACCCACCCCCAAAAGCGAGTTAACGTGGGAAAAAAATACTTAGGACAAGAACTTCTGCCAATGGCAAGTGTAAACGGTGATTAGGAATGGTGGCACCATGCAGGAGAAGGGAGGTCCGTAGCGTGGGAATCTCGAGACAACATTAATTTTTACAATGGGAAGTGACACAGGATTGAGTATTTTTGTGGTTATCCTGAGACAGATATTTGTAGTCTTCAACAAACGGAGACGATCTGGGTAAGAAAGAGTTTGAAACAAATTGAATGCCTGGGAACTTTTGTCCAGGGGGTGGGGGGAGAAAACACATAAAAGAAATGGGTAAAGCAACAACGAAATTCTTCTGTCTAACATAACAATCTGTGAGAAAAAATTTTAAGGCTGTCTTCGGTAAAAGTACGAGAGCTTGAACTAAACGCGATGCATATTTTCAGACAGAAAAATGCCTCAATTTGAATGGAAATTTGCAATACTGTAACTCATACCTCAGTTAACAATACAGTGTTTTTAAAAAATTTCAAAATATTCCATGAATGCATTCATTTTCGTTTTAATATGTGAAGGCATAGCCCATTTAACATTACGATATAGGAGAAAAACGTGAAACATATTTCATACCAGAAGAGATGGATCAATTCAGTTAAAAATGAGAAGTATGATAAAAAATGCTGCTCTCTAAAGGATAGTGAAGCCAGAATATAATATTATTGTTTCCTTTCTTTTATATCTGAAAAAAATTCCGAAAATTCGGGTCCTATTCTTTAAAAATAACCGAAGACAGCTTTCGCTTAATGGTAAAGAATAGAACCTGGTTTTTGGATTGTTTTCTCAAATATAAAAGAAATTAAACAATAATATTATACTTTGTCCTCACTATCCTATAAAAAAATCATATATTTTATCATACTTCGCATTTTTACCTCAGTTGATTCATATTCTTCTGGTATAAAATATGTTTCGCAATTTTTTACCAAAATCGTAATGCTAACTGAGCCGTCCTTTTACGTGTTAAAACGAAGAAAAAGTATTTTTGAAATATTTTGAAATTTTAAAAACGTGCTGTATTGTAAACAGATGTATGAATTACATGCTGCAAGTTTGCATGAAAATTGAGATATTTTCTATCTGAAAATGCGTCCTGCGTTTTAGTTCAGGCTCACGCACATTTGGCGAAGACTGTCTAAAGACGGAGACATGAGATAAAAAAGTATGTGAATAAGAAATAAAATAAAAAGGGATGAAATCAAAAATAAAAACAAAGGTTAAACGAATCAAAAAGCCGAAACGGGAGGAGAATAAGGGTCCTTCCTGACCGTATACATTTTTGAAAAATTCATATTTTACACAAAAATTGACGTTTTTTGTTAACATAATTGTTCACGCCTGTATTACAAGGCAATACAATACCTAAGGTGCATGTTAGAAAATAACACAGATCGAAAATTCTTCCGAATATTCTATGCCGTTTCTTGTATGCATTGTAAGATACATACATTAACACTATATTATCTACGAACCATATAATATCGAGCATGCAAAATTGTAGCACAAAATAACTCTAAAAACAATCATTTTATGAGAATCTTTTCATAGAAAATCATTTTATATCAGCAGTAGTACAATTTTAAAAAAAAATAGTATTGCAAATCCTTTGACTTCAATATTATATGCAAAGATATATTCATATAAGCAACTAAACTAAACTCAGTGGCACAACGGCTCAAAGGAGTCAAGGTCTATCGTGACCATCTCAGTATTCGTGACCTTGGGCACTGAGGTGTATGAGCAGATGTTCCGGTCAGGTGGTCAGTCTGGCGCGAAATCTTCAGTGTTTAGTAACCAAGAAAGCTTGGAACTCATTTATCGTTCCACTGAAGGGATGAAAGACTTGAGTTGACCTAGCCCAGCTCGGAGGTAGAACCCCGGACCTGCGGTGCGGAAGCTCGAAACGCTACCTCTCTCGGTCCCTGGGCTTCAAACAACAATAACAAAAATATTCTGGACAACAAGAAAGCCTAACATGGAAAATGTTAATTTCTTCATAATAATTATACACTCGTGTCCATAAATTAAGAATAATTTAGAATCACACAGAAATTGAACTCTAAAATAAAAATTTCACCTGTAGAATTATCACACACATCTTGAAGAAGAATATGCAAATTACAGGAAACCACCAAATGGCGCGGAGAGTACGTCACAATGACGAGAGTGTAAGAGAGGGGTATATAAGGAATGGTGGCAAAGAAGTAAAATGGTTCACAAGCGCTTTAAAAGCCTTTCAGTGCAATAACCGCATAGTAATGGCACAAAGGAAGCATTTGGATGATTTTTTATGTGGTAGAATTATCGAACGACTGGAATGTGGACGTACCCAGCGGGAAGTATCTGAGGAACTAGGAATCGCCCAGAGTGTCATCTACAGGCTTTGGCAACGATTCCAAGATGGTAGTAATGTGAGTAGATGTTACAGCACCAGGTCGCCACCGAGTTACCACGCCGAATGAGGACCGGTATTTGGCAGTTATTGCCAAAAGAAACAGACGGTGCACAGCATCAGACCTATCTCGTCAGCTACCGGTACGACAGTTTCAAGGCAGACCGTGTACAGATGCTTAGGGCACATTGGTCTATAGGCTCGTAGGCCTGTCAGATGTGTTCCCCTTACCGCAACTCACTGTCGCCTGCGATTAACCTGGAGTAGAGAGCATGCATTGTGGACACCGCAACAGTGGTCTTGTGTGATGTTTTCTGACGAGTCCAGGTTTAGTTTGCAGTCTGATTCTCACCGGACTTTCATATGGAGAGCGCCAGGTACCCGTTACCACTAAGAGAACACCATTGAACGACACCGTTACGGTGGTGCAGGATGGCTCGTTTGGGGAGGAATTATTCTTGGTTCCAGAACTGACCTGTACGTTCGGAGTGTAACGATGATAGGCCACATCTATCGGAATGTCACTCTGGAACAACATGTACGTTTGTTTCGGAGAGCCATGGGTGCTGAATTTCTGTTTAAGGATGACAACGCCCGTCCTCACCGTGCAAACATTGTAGACGAATGCCTTCAATCGGAGGATATCACCCGTATGGATTGGCCAGCATACTCACCGGACTTGAATCCAATAGAGCATGTGTGGGATATGCTTGGCCGACGAATTGCAGCCCGTCAACCCCCTCCCACCTGTCTACCGGAACTTCGGAGGGCATTGCTTGATGAGTGGTGTAATATTCCCCAAGATCAGATTGATAATTTGATACTCAGCATGCGTAGGCGTTGTAAGGCCTGTATTGCATCGTCCGGGAGACATACTCCGTATTAACCATCATACTAACCATGTTATACTGTTTTTTGTAAATAGGTTCTTTTTTGAAATTGCTCCAGGGAATAAAAATCACAATTTTTATTAATTATGTCAAACATATAGCATCTTTTTTGCTCTTTACCTTTTGTTTAATAAATAGACTTTAGAAATAAGTCAAATTTGTTTTGCTTCTGTCTCTTTCTTTGCCTGAACTTCATTATCCTTAATTTATGGACAGGAGTGTATAATTAAATTAAGAGAATTTATTGCTCATAAGAGAGAGAGAGAGAGAAGCTATTTAACCTTCAAATATGTCACACACACTAGCGTAGCTAGTCCTGCGTTAACCCTGTATCAAAAATTCTTCGAGGCCCTTTCTAAGGTCTCCTTAATATTTTGCGATTTTTTGCTTACACGTTTTGGGGCCCCGTATCATTGATTCGACGGTAGCTACGCTCCTGCACACATACACGTGAAGGTAAAAAAGTCAAAAGGAGAAGAGATGGATTGAGACAAAAATGGTGGCATCGCAATCGTCTTAAAATTCTAAATAACTCGATTTGCTCCAAGCACTCCTTGAATTTCTAATTACACACAAATTAAAGTAACATATATAGGTAAACAATTATATATATTTTTTATCTTAACAGAAAGAAAAATAATTGTTTAAGGCAAGGGAGGTCAACCCAAATGACCTCGAGGGTCATTTCGGAAAAACATTATATGTAACCCCGTGAAAAAAATATTATATCTAATATAAAAAGATGCATATAATATATATATATCTTTATATATTAGATTTAGACCCATTACAAAAATTTATTGGGGTGAAAATTTAAAACAAATTGACATATTAATATTGCTTTCATTATTTTTCATGTACACAAACATATCTAAAATAATAATAATGCAATGACAGAGAGAGACCAAATAATGTTTAATTTATTTAATTAGAACGAATTTATTTCTCAAGTTTTTCACTTAGTTTTTGCAAATCGATCTCAATGCGTGTATTTGCGCATCGTAATTGATATTGCAGGTTTCCGTCCCTTAAGTTTGAGCACGATAATGCTTAATAAATTTCTTTTTCGGAAAAAAGAAAAAAAGATTCGCAGGAATAGAAGCAACGTAATAAAGTAGAAACAGTTAAGGGATTTATTTGTTAAAAAACACTAAAACAAAAATATTGCATAAAATAGTCGCATTTTATAAAGTTGTAATGAATCTCGTGGGACGCAAAATTATTCAAGAAGAGCCAGATGCGCCCCCGGACTTGCCACGCCTGGTTTAAGGGTACCAGGACATGCTCGAAAGAGTAAAATGCCAAAATTAAGACTTTTTGTTTATGGGACATATATCTTTAAAAATTTCCAACAGGGCTTAGATTTTTTCGTGATTTTAATAAATATATTTTAATATTCCGAAGAAATACAAATATATATATATATATATATTGTTCATTTTAAACTGGACCTAATTTTTGAGATCTCATAATACATGCTTCTGTTTAGGTACTATTTTTTAAAAAAGTATCTCTCAAAAATGTAAAATATTTTTTGCAGCACATAAAAAACAATACACAAAATAGAGTGAATTTATTTTTTTAGTAAAATATTAAGATAGTTTTTTTTTTTAAATTATGAAACTTTGTAATTTTGAAAATTTTTATTACCCTCCCCCTTTTTTTTTATACACAAAAGTATATACTACTTAGATTAAAATAAAATAGATTTACTATATGCACAAGTATCCTGTATAGAAGTATAAAAACTTTGGAACTATATAGTGCACTAGTTGTTTTTTTTTAAGTGTACCTAAATGCAAAGAGAATTAAGCTTTGGAGAAAAAGTTAAAAAAAACTAAGAGTAGAGTTACGTTTTTACATATCCATATATTATTGACTAATATTTTTCTTCTTTTTTTATTTACCTCATAATGGTATTTTAAACACTCTCTAGAATTACAAAAGTAATTTTAAATTATTATTTTTTTCCTTCCTTTTTTGATAGTTGAACATGAATGTTCTGTAAAATCCGGCGTATAACGCGCACCCATACTTTCGAGCTGCATTTTATAATTTTTAGGTACATTTGCCGTATAACGCGCACCTCCTTTTTTACGAAGAAATTCGAAATGTACGTGTGCAATGCTTTTATGTTTTAAAAGTCATTTATTCCAGCTTTGGAAAAAAAATAATATACTTCTAGAATTACACCCCGTGAAGTTCATAAGGGAAATGCCATTTCTTTTAAATAAGCAGTACTTCCGATATATATGTGGGTCGAATTTTTTTTTATGCTCATCTCCCCCCCCCCCTTCTCTTTCTAAAGCTATCATTCTTATACCCGGCGTATAGCGCTCCGGATTTTAAGGTATTATACTCCGGATTTTACGGTATTATACTCCGGATTTTACGGTAATATTATCAAACACATTTCGATTTAGGTACCATTTTTTATAAACATTTTTCTTGAATATAAAAAAATATTTTACTTACATATATAAAACAATAAACAAAATGGACTCAAATAGTTTTTGATAACATTATTGTATAATTTCTCTAAAAAACCAGCAAAACTTAAAAGTTTTGAAAATCTTGAATTTTTTCCTTTTTCTCATGTAAAACTAGTATTTCAAAACAAAAAAAAATTAAGACATTAAAAAGAGAAAAATATTATTGTTCCTTTCTAGTAAAAACAAATAAATGGTTTACATTCATTAAACACAAGAGGAGCTATCTTTTAAAATGTGTCACGGGAGGCGTGGTTGTTTGTTTACATTTATATAAATTACTTTTTTTATATTTTACGGTTATTTTATCAACGGATTTTTAAGCGTAAAAAGTTTTTAGATTCAGATAAATATGCACCATTTTATAATACTAAAGATGGAAAATCAGTTTTTTGAATGTGTATCTGATGTTCTAGTTCTCTTCTTAAATCCAATAATAACTTTAAGGGAAATTATCTATGAGTATTATATGTATTCGCATATACCAAAAAATAAGTTCATTACTAGCAAAAGCAAGCATGGACGATGACACAACACACACAGGCGTTCAACTTCATATGTTATACTAGCAATATTAATTCCAAGAGGCTTAACTCCACTGACGTCACAGTCATATGATAAATGCTATCATGTGTTTCCACCCAATCAGTTTATGAGCTTCGCTGTTACCATCTTTTGACTACAATAATAACGAATAGAGGTAAACGAAATGCACTTGATTTAAAAATACAAGAAAAAACACGAGATTTTTTTTTTAAAATTCTGAAAAAATATTTTAAAGAATCTTAATACTTGAACATTTTTGCTCACACACACACAATCATCTAATTTAAAATTGTATTAAAATTTTTGAAAACAAGAAGTCTAATGTCCGTTTTGAATTCAATTCAAAACGCGTTATATTTATCACGAGATCGCCATGAACTTAGCCTATTGTGAATAAAAAGAAACTTGGTTTAAAGTTTAAAAATAATAAAATTTTAGCATTAGAGACTAGAAAAAATACGAAAATAAAACAAATAAGTGATTACTTTTAAGGAATTTAAATTTGCAATTTTCAAGAGCTGGAATATCACGAATGCACTACTTAATCCAATGGGAAGAAAGGCAACTCATTCAACTTAGATGAATTGTATATTCCATGTATTCTCAAAGCAAATGAGCATAATATATGTTCCTGGACTGCTATATATCGCAATTGAACAGATATTTTTTAAATATACAGTTTAGGATTTATGTATTCATATTTTATTTCATCAGAGGAGAGAAATTTTAACAAAAAACACACCAGTCCTGAAAATAATGAGAATTTTTTAGTTCAATCCCAGGTGTAGAAGTTCAACCTATAAATAGGCAAAATATAGTTATAGAAGTACCTTTCATAAAAGGAGACTGTTTTAAAAAATATGTCCTTTTACCAAAAAATTGAATTTTGAATAATTTTTTCTTGTAATAATATTCTTAAAACAATTTTATATGTATATTTTAAACTAATTCAAAAATATTTTTTACTTACACGGTTTCGAACGTAAACCAGTCACTTTAAATCGCTTATATTATTTTATCCCTTACAAATTGGGCTCCATTTTTATCGAGTTATTTTAATAAATAGTATGCTATAATGTTCCATGGCGTAACGCACCACTTAAAAAAAGAACATTTCAATGTATATACATTCTTCTCAGTTCCTAATTAGTTTTCAATTGCACACGAGGTATTTTTGTCTAAAAATATAGGACAAAATAAGGAATAAACATGACAACATATAAGGCCAGAAAGAAAGTCCGCTATAAAAATAATGAGAACGTGCATTAGCAATTTGATATCGTTTTCTAATTATATAAACTGCAGACCGATAACTTTCTATCTGGCGTCCTTCATGATTTTATGAACATTATAGATAAAATTCAGTAAATGGCCCTCAAGATCCAGTATCAAGCAATCGCCAGAGGAAGTCAATCAGTTGAACAAATTCTATCATCAAAATTACTAACTATTTATCTTTATCTTAATCCTTCTTCGATGAAGTGCTCGACGGAATTTGAGAACGAAGAGTTTTGTAGATATTTTGACATCGTCGATGAAATAATGCAAAAGTTGAATTTGGATGAATTGCATTCAGATTTTTTTCAGCTATCCTATTTTGAGTTTCATTAAAGCAATTTAAATAGTAAGAAATTTTTTTATTTCCATCTCAAATTGATTACTGCATTTATTCGGATTAAAAAAAAGTTTTCGAAAGAGAAAATAAAATTTCCTGCCTGAGTATTTTCTCAGAATCTATTGACAAATATTTTTTAAATATTTAATATCTAGAAATCTCTATGTGGATAAAAATGATTAAACAAAACTTAAAAACACTATCGTAAATAAAGGGGAATAAAATCAAAAATCTTCCTTTTTTTTTAAGAATTTTTTTTAAAAAATATATTTTAATAATTACTATGTCTATATCTAAGTAACAATTCTATAGAATTATATATATTTTTAACGTTCACACGAACTCCAAATGATGAGCAGGAGGCCTAAAAAGCATGTGCAAAACATGTTTCTTAAAACGGTACAAATAAAGTTTCAATAAAAAAAAATTTAGAGGGATATGAAAGGCAAGCCACACACACACAATGTATATGTAACTAAATATTTTATAATAATCAACAACTTTTCGATTAAATTAATATGATTCGATTTCTCTCTCTCTCTCTCTCTCTATATATATATATAAATGGATGTTTGTATATATGACCTCGCTTCACACACTCCAACACCGTTCGAACAATCACTATGAAAATTGGCATGTACATGAATTTTTTCGTAGAGAAGGTTTTTGTGCTATCCTCTTTGTTGCAGCTCTCCACCAGGTGTCGCTACAGCATATCAACTTTTACTCCCTTTAATCAATCGCCAAAAACGATGCCAACTTGGCTCTATCGCCAACATTTCGCCATGTTTCCATTGAATCGGCATTGTAATGTAAGGAACGGCGTTGCTTGCGAATATTACAATTTTAATTTTAAATAAATACAACAGAAAGTAATATTAACGCACTACACATCCAGATCTAAATTATTTATACTATTTTAAGCATTCATTACACAAAATTTGTAACAATATGTTACTTTTGCCGAACAGAGATGGAAGGTATTTTCAAAAATCGACTCACCAAGGGATTACGGGGGCGTTATAATTAAAAAAAGCGACGGACCTCGTAATTTAAAAATATGGTCACGTGACGCGGTTGACAACCGAGCTGGCATCCCACTTCCTTAACATTCACGCCGCGCCAACGTGAGAACTTTGAGCAACGACAAATCTAACGTGCAGCAGCCCCTCTACACGGCGGGTCCTCAGTGGTACTGGGCTCGAATTCATGACATGCCGACCACAACTTCGTGACCATAACCACCAGGCTACTGCGATCTTCGAAGTTAGAGTAAGGGACGAACATTAAAGTTAAGTGCAGATTAGATAAATCTGCTTCAGAGTTTGTTAGCCTTAAAAAGAGTTTGCGGTGATGATTCTTTAAAGAAAATAAACATTTACGACTGTTTTTCCCCCAAGGTCTCGAAATGGACCTGAATTGCTGGAAGAAAGAGCTGCAATGGTAAATCTTCAATCTCCAGAAACGAAGAAAATCGTCCACCAAGTGAAATAGTTAGTAAGATGGGACAGACGAATGACCACATCGACAAGTTGTCCACAAGGAGCGAGGATTTCTCATGGATCCATTCACACAATCCCGTCAGATTATTTTAAGATGAAGCGT
>BMAO01028342.1:0-77781 GCA_019973975.1 Trichonephila clavata
AGATTCGATAGACGCTATTTATATTTTAGGGCAATTATTTTATCTTCTGATCAAACATTCCTTTGTGTTACTAAACTCAATATTCAGAGAGTTTTATTAATATCTTCAAGCGTCTTGAAGAAGCTATTTGATTATGGATAATTCTTCAAATCTTCTGATTATTTTGCGCCATTAATTGCTTTTAAACCTCTACCAAATTCACTTTAGCCTCATGATACACTTTGAAGAAGGACAAAATTCACGGAAAGATTTGATTTATTCTATGTTATTTTAATCATTTTGTAAGGCAAGAATGTGGAAAAGATAACAATCTAATTTCATCTCTACCTTTGCAGGTTATTTCAATTATTAGGCTGTTAAACCTGAGATGCCACTCTGTATTTAAAAGAGACAATGTCAAATTGCTTTATTTTATTTTCATATACAGCCAAAATATCATCCATTTTTCACATGCATGGTATTTTAAGTATTTAAATATAATGGATACTAGACAAAATAACGAGCAAAGACGATAAAAAGGAAAACGAAAAGGGTGTAAGATTGATGGTCAAAACTCCAGTATATAAGCAGTAACCACCAGCCAGGAAAATACCAAAGAGTTCAAAGAAGGTACTGTCAACTCAGATTGGTTTGGCAATGACCAAGTTTTCAAATACTTGATCTCTAAAGAATCGTGAATAGCCAATGAATTTGTAAATTTGGTTTATAAGGTTCTTATATGTGGGAAAGAATTGAGAAAATTCAGACAGTGTCTGTTTATTGGCTGAGGTTGAAACAGCCAAATTCCTTCAACTTTCCAAAGGTATCCTGAAACAATGATCTTTTCTAGATGTATTTTGAAAATATTCAGCATCCAAAGATTTTCCAAAATGTCTAATCAAAGGACAGTGACTCATAATCTAATCTATACATTTAGCTGACTATCCAAGTAATGCCGAAAATTATACTGTTTCTAAAAGAAAGTATTTTTAAAAGGTTTTTAAAGGCATCAAATTCAGACATTATTTCTTTGGCTTATGAATCATGACAATGGCTGAAATCTAAACAATTGTTTTCTAAGAAGAATTTGGCTAGTATGGAAGAGAAGGATAAAGATTTCTTCCAGAACATGTTGTCCTTTCCATGATTTGCCCACATTACGTCATGTGCTTTGATGAATTTCCGACATTGTTTAAATATTGTAAAACTGTGGCACATGTTCTAAACGAAATGATATCCTACGAGTAATAGCTTTCAGATTTTGCCATAATAACTGTGCTGAGTTGTCTTCCCATTTATTTCGTTAATGTAGAGTCGTCATGCATAATTGTGTTATTAATCCAATCCATAAATACAATTCAAAAGTAAAATATCCATCGTCCTTATGTCATACAGCACACAAATACAATTTTATTAAATTGTCGTAGTACAAAGCATCATTCATTATGGCGTTTATCCATCTGGTTTAAGGTCATATCCAAAATCTGGAAATAAATATTTGATACGATAGTGGAAGAGAATTTTGTAAAATATCTTTTTCCTGAGAAATCCACCTCCACCTTGAAATTTTCCTCAATTGTCCATATCGGGTGATGTAGTGACCTGATATTTATATCTTATTGCTTTGATCCAAAATTTGTGTTTAGCTGCATTTGCAGGACTCACAAAGGAATATCCATCTATCTATTAGTAATCTGAGTAAATTGATGGTGGCGTGGTGGATAAATATACTCGTGCAGGAAACGTGACAACCGATTGTAATGTTCCTTCTATGTCAGCTGACAGTCTTCCAGACATATCTAATTTTCTTCTGTCCTTGATCAAGAAGACAAAACACAAGGCTGTAATTCGTCGTGCTGTAGTAAGCTATTTGGTCCAATACAAAATGTCCACTAAATGTTGTCAGAACGGCAGCATTTCTATCTGTAGCTCTGCACTCTCTGTCCTAAATGAATATGTGCCGGGTGGAAATGGGTTTTACGAAATGTTCATTGTAACCATCCCTCAATTTTATAAAGAAAGAAATTTGAGTTAAAAACGGGATACAAGATATGTCCTTCACATTGCTGTTTAATGAGAATCCATTGATACTCAATTTAAGAATAGATGATTGTTGTACCAACAGCAATGTTTTGTGAAATAGCCTGTATACAGGGTTCTCTTGGATGCAAGTTTTTATTGAACTCGAGCTGTTTTCTTTCCATAAGTCTCTTCTGCTGTTTGAAATGAAAAGTGGGAATCTATCTGGATACTTTGTCACAACGAGTGATCAGGGGCGGAGCTCTGCCTCGACTTTGCCCTCAGTAAAAGAGAGGGATTCAACACCCCAAAGGCACTGATCTCCCAGGTTCAGCAGGTCTCTCAGGAGGAGAAACACTTCTCAGGCAGGAATTCTCAGGTGAGAAACATTCTTCAGTAAGTGATTAGAAATTTCCCTACAGGCTCCATTTACCCTCCAGATGATGAACTAATCTCCGTGTTGCGCCTGGGAGCTGCTGCATCTGGATGCATTTTGCACCTTGATGTCTGGATCCATTCTCTCACCAAGACTAAGACTGGGGCTGAGAGTCTTGAACCTGCAAGATTGCTGAGGTTTTGTAGCTTTCACAAATAGGCCTGGATTTCACTTCAAAGCAAAGTGCTGAGACAGGTGGCAAAACTCAGGCCAATGATGAAAATTCATCTAATATGTTAAATACTACACTGGAAGCTCAAACTATGACTTTGGTGCCATGATTGAATACTGTTTGTGGATCTACAACATACTTTGCCCTGAATGCACTGGGAACTGTTTAAATGTTTGGCAAATTTGTACACTTTAGATCGATCGAGAGCCCAATCGTCCACAAGTCTGTAAGAGCTATATCTTTTCAACCATATAAGCCATAATGGATAGTGTTGATTGGGTAAAAGAATTTTGAATCATACGATTATTCTCAAAGAAACACTAAGCGTGCATGAGTTGTAGATAAAGGCTGTCCAGCTTTTATACTTCAAAAGGTTGAAAAATTGGTTTTACATCTTATCAATATGGAAAATTTTCCATTTCTTGATGTTCTGAAAACTCTTTCATGGTCACATCATCTACTTTCAACTCTGCTATTTTCATCTCGTCATACATGGCCTGGGGTAACATTCTTTCTCTGCAAATTTTCTAATCTTGCTTCGGTGGTTTCTGCCATGCAACATCCAATTTGAAACACTCAGACTGACTCATTTTTGAAACACTCTAAGAGCTGGCACCCTCCCTCTCCTAACTACTTTCACACCACAGGATGACGCTTGAGCTCCTCGACAGATTTAATGCATTTCTCCCTCACACGCGGGTCTTCAAAGTGGTACTTCAGGCATTACTTCACTGATACCCTGACCACTCTGGCAGCAGTATATAATTGCAACATCTTAAAACACACTCCATTAAAAACAATTCCAGTAAAAAGGATGTGATTCTTGTAGAAATGAAGTTCTATCTAAAACAATCTCCAGCAAACACCGCATGATATGAAAATAGTGTTCCATTAAAACACCGCCTGACTGTAAAGTCGGCAAAATGGTTGAAATATGCCCATTATTAAAACAATTTCAGTAAAATACACCGCACGATAAGAAAATAGTACCATTAAAATACCGCATGACTAAATCGCCGGCAAAACAGTTGGAATAGTAACCATTAAAACAATTCTAGTAAACACTGCACGATATGAAAATAGTGTTCCATTAAATACTCCTGCATGATCAAATCGTTGCAAAAGAAGGAAATATGTCCAGAATAATTCCAGTGAACACCACATGATATGAACAGTCCATTAAAATACCTACATGATCAACTGGCTGGCAAAAATAGTTAAGTATTATGTCCATTAAAACAATTTGTAAAACACTGCACGATATGAAAGCAGTGTCCACAGGCACACCGCATGATCAATCGCCGGCAAAATGAAGAACAGTGTCCATTAAAATTACCTAGAAATATTCCACGATATGAAAACAGTGTCCATTAAAACACTGCATGATCAAATCGCCGGCAAAAAGAGTTGAACAGGGTCCATTAAATAATTTCTAGTAAAGACCGCACGATATGAAAATAGTAAGTTCCATTAAAAATACTGCTCGATCAAATCGCTGCAAAACAGCGAATATGCCCATTAAACAATTTCAGTAAACACTCACACGATATGAAAACAGTGTCCATTTAAACACCACATGATCAACTGGCAAAACAGTTGAAGACAGTGTCCATTAAATAATTTCCAGTAAACATCATATCGATATGAAAGCAGGCCCATTAGCTCAATGTACGATCAACGCTGGCAAAAGAAGCTAATATACAAAATAATTTTAGTAAATACTTACGATATGAAACAGTGTCCATTAAACACCTCATGACTCAAATCACGTGGCAAAATACAGGCTGGGAAGCTAATTCATACCAAAACAATTACCACTGCACGTCTTAAAGAATAAAGCACTGGCAGTGAATGGGTTTGACGCAAAAGCAGAGAGGGAATGTAACGAGTTAGCCGGAAGAAAATTAGTAAAGCTTGTCCATTTCAAGGCCAAGAGGTCATGGATCGACTCTGTCTTTACACCTTAACAGTTTCTTGACACCGTCATCTGATATCCAAACCTGTACATTCCCATTTGCATTTTCCGATTGATTCATTACAGCATGGTCGAATTAAGACTCTTGCAACGACACTCCAACCAAAATTAATGATAAAAGGAATTTTAATGAAATTGGTTTTTACAATCAGTTTCAGGACTTTATTTAGATGGTAATGAATAATAAACATTTCTAAGAAACTGTTATGTTAAGGCCGTACATCCTCCTAGGTCTTATTATGCAGAATCAGTTAAGGCTGAAACTGAAATAGTGAACTCTTGGTTTAGTGCAACAAATATATGCTTTTCTGTTTCGACCTGCAAGGGAACTTCGATCTGAACTGAAGCTTACTCCTTTAAAAGTTTAAGCCAGACTAGATAGTCTCTGGTTACCAAGGTTAGCCTTAAAAGATAATTCTAGTAATAACAAGAATATTCTTAATACATTTAGTGCATAAATAAAATAAAAATCACTGAAATGGTGTAAATTTTTAAATAATAAAATCTGAAAGGGCCATTTAAATTATATTCTTAGGAAGAATTTTAAAAATCTAATCTAGAAGAATAAAAATTCATAAACTCCCTAGTTTGGACATATGTGTATTAAATGCTAATTAGGCCAATAAAATATAAGAATGCATACGAATCAGACTTCAAAAATTCAGCGAGTACTCAAGACGTTTCAAAATTAAGTCTTGTGTAAACAGAATATAGTGATGTGAATAAGAGATGGGTTAGTTCTAAAATCTGGCAGATAACCGATAAAAAGCCCTTGTATGGGATATGAAAATTCCAAAGGACACGCCTATTGTTCTGTTAGATAAGTTTAACCTTGATTTAAAATATAAGTCAAGTATATGCAGAATTTTGCATCAAGTGAGAAGTGGTGCATTTAAATTTTGATGGATTTGTAAACTGTGCTGAGGAGAATGTCGACCTGAGAGTATACTCCCATTCAAATTGATCTAGACTGATTTAGTAACAGTTCAATCAAAATTATCTAAAACAATTTGATGCTGCATTTGTAGTGATAGGTTAAACTGACCCAGGAACTTCTACTCAGCCATTTAATATATCGCTTCTTCAAATCTAGGTTACTGTTTTAAAGATTTTATAACGCCTCCCTTCCTATTACTAGTGAAGCGGAGCGTGGATTCTTTAAAAAATGTCCTATATAGAAATATAGGACAACAATGACAAATACTAGACTTACTTATTTATCACTTCTTTCTATTAATACTGATCTCACTAAAGACTTAAAGGATTTGGAAATAAAAGAATTTGAGCACAAAGGTGTAGAAAAGTTTTTTTTTTTTGTAAATTATGTTATTGTTTATAACGAATTTAAATTGTTTGAAATAAAAAAAAAACCTTAAGAGAGAATTTCGTGTATTTATAATTTTTCCCCATAAAAATTTTTTTCAGGAAAATGGCAATTTTTTTTATTATTTAGGAGGCTCCAGGTACCATTAGCCCAGGGTCCCCAACGGTCATGGTCCGGCCCTACCCCAACAGAAACTTGGTTTCTTTTATCGATAAAATTGACTTTCTATATTTAAGGATTTATCCTTTGCAATTTTTAAAAAATCTTTTTTACACATTTAATCTTTTACACTCATGTCCATAAATTAAGGATAATTCAGAATCACACAGAAATTGAACTCTAAAACAAAAATTTCACCTGTAAAATTATCACACACATCTTGAAGAAGAGTGTGCAAATTACAGGAAACCACCAGATGGCGCGGATAGTACGTCACAATGACGAGAGTGTAAGAGAGGGGTATATAAGGAATGGTGGCAAAGAAGTAAAATTGTTCACAAGCTCTTTAAAAGCCTTTCAGTGCAATAACTGCATAGTTATGGCACAAAGGAAGCATTTGGGTGATTTTTTACGTGGTAGAATTATCGGACGACTGGAATGTGGACGTACCCAGCTGGAAGTATCCGAGGAACTTGGAATCGCCCAGAGTGTCATCTCCAGGCTTCGGCAACGATTCCAAGATGATGGTAATGTGAGTAGATGTTACAGCACAGGTCGCCCCCGAGTTACAATGCCGAATGAGGACCGGTATTTGGCAGTTACTGCCAAAAGAAACAGACGGAGCACAGCATCAGACCTGTCTCGTCAGCTCTCTTCAGCTACCGGTACGACAGTTTCAAGACAGACCGTGTACAGACGCTTAGGGCACATTGGTCTATATGGTCATAGGCCTGTCAGATGTGTTCCCCTTACCGCAACTCACTGTCGCCTGCGATTAACCTGGAGTAGAGAGCATGCATTGTGGACACCGCAACAGTGGTCTTGTGTGATGCTTTCCGACGAGTCCAGGTTTAGTTTGCAGCCTGATTCTCGCCGGATATTCATATGGAGAGCGCCAGATACCCGTTACCACCAAGAGAACACCATTGAACAACACCGTTACGGTGGTGCAGGATGGCTCGTTTGGGGAGGAATTATTCTTGGTTCCAGAATTGACCCGCTTGTTCAGAGTGTAATGATGACTGACCACATCTATCGGGATGTCATTCTGGAACAACATGTACGTTTGTTTCGGGGCGCCATGGGTGCTGAATTTTTGTTTATGGATGCCCGTCCTCACCATGCAAACATTGTAGACGAATGCCTTCAATCGGAGGATATCACCCGTATGGATTGGCCAGCATATTCACCGGACTTGAATCCAATAGAGCATGTGTGGGATATGCTTGGCCGACGAATTGCAGCCCGTCAACCCCCTCCCACCTGTCTACCGGAACTTCGAAAGGCATTGCTTGATGAGTGGTGTAATATTCCCCAAGATCAGATTGATAATTTGATACTCAGCATGCGTAGGCGTTGTAAGGCTTGTATTGCATCGTCCGGGAGACATACTCCGTATTAACCATCATACTAACCATGTTATACTGTTTTTTGTAAATAGGTTCTTTTTTGAAATTTGCTCCAGGGAGTAAAAATCGCAATTTTTATTAATTATGTCAAACATATAGGATCTTTTTTGCTCTTTACCTTTTGTTTAATAAATAGACTTTACAAATAAGTCAAATTTGTTTTGCTTCTGTCTCTTTCTTTGCCTTGAACTTCATTATCCTTAATTTATGGACATGAGTGCAGTATTGATTGAATAAATGTATGGTGAAGATGAGCTAACCTGCTTAGCACCTCGGACTACTAGTTGCTTGGATCTGACGTAGCGCATTTTTTATCCTGATAGTACAGAACCCGGGACCTTTGGGTCAGAAGCCGAGTAACTTAACCACTACACCAAAATAATCACCATGGTGCGGAGGTTGTTACTGGTTTATATAGATTGTATCACTACACACTCCCCTACCAGAGAGTTGGTTAGGCGAACGAACGATATATAGTAGTTTATAGGAGCGGTCAGTTTCTTGTGAGTTGGATGAGATGCGTCATGTTTATCTGACGATTTTATTTTATTTTTATTTATTTATTTTTGTTGCTCTCTTGCGTCATGTTTATCTGACATTCCCCCCCCCCTTGGTTGCTCTCTTGCGTCATATTTATCTGACGAATTTTTTTTCCTTGGTTGCTCTCTTTTTTTTCCGGGTAGATGGCGCCACGACAGATCAGTAGAGGTTTCGCTTTTCTTAGTTAAGGGTCCCGTAGACAGAAATTCCAACTCTAAAACGATGAAAGCGCCCTCTTCTGGGAGGGGGAATGGGCGTTTCTAAAGGAAAGGCCAAGTACTCATGAGTACTGGTCTTAATGATCGGAGGTAAATAGTTCCTTCATAAAAGATAAATTATATGCCTTTTTTTCTTAATTTTCAATATTTTCTTGACTTTGAAATAAACATTTTTTTCAAGCTATTATTTTTCTAAATCTGCATTTACTTGATCCCATTTTCTGATGATTATGTTTTGACAGCTGTAATGATGAAAGAAAATGACGTCACAGAATCATATACAAGCCTCTTCTACAACAGTTGAGAGAGGGGGATTCTAAGTGCAACGGGAGCCCGAGACAGGAAACCCCCCCCCCTCTCTTTCGCCTTCTATTTTTGTTCTTGGAGGGTCCAGTTTACAACCAACTGAAGACTATTTATATGACAACTGACCCCTCTTTTACTGCCCACCCCATGGCAGTTTTCAATTACATGAAAACTGTGCCCGACATTCTGGTTGTACAAAGAAACTGCTTTTTTTACGCTGTTTCGTTTCTGTTTTGAGGAACATCAGTTTTTCATTTGAATTTTATAAAAATATAAGTTTTAGTTAAGGCAAAAACCTTTATATAAATATATATTTCTGTACATTCAAAACAATTTTCTGTGATATTCTTCAATACTAAATTGCATCAAAATCCTTTTTTAAACAGTTTAATGACATGAGAAATTTATAAAATTAATGGAATGAATAGTGTAGTGTGATTTAAATTATTCTCCTTTCCTGAAATATTTCAGGTCAGTTCTTTATTTCCGATTCAGTTCAATAATTTTATTTAAAAACGTTTTAAGACATATAACAAAAAAAAATCTTATATAAATTTAATAAAGTACAGTGGCGTAACTATCAATGGGCTAGGTGGTGCCGTGCACAGGGGACCCTCACGCCTTGACCACCAAGCAAGTCGAGCTTGCGATAATTTCTCCCATAATTGAGGCATAAATATAAAAGATTGTTACATAGCTGTAATCATGGCAACTGCGTTGAAAGTAATTTCAAACCTTGTAAGGAATTCCCCTAAATTCTTTCCTTTTTTTGTATAGTGTTGCGAATTTTACTTATGAAAAAGTTTATATTATTTTTCAATTTTTTCATTTTTCTAATCTTTAATTGAAAATAAACATCAAGTTCCATGAAATATCTTACCATACACCTAAAAAAAACTACACAGGAAGCTATTTCTTCTTGGTCATTTTATTTTTTATAACAATATGATTCATAATAAGCTATTTTCTGGTATCTGGTATTCGCAATCTGGTATCTGCAACAGACTGATGTAATTTTGACCCCCCCCCCTCCTCTGTTTTTTCCTGTGTTTTATTTTAAATAATTATAATAATTTTGTATTATATTTTCTTGTTTGTGCATATTCTTTTTATCATTTCCTGTCTATCACATGTCAAATCGAACCTGGGTAATCACTAAATTCACAAGGAAACTCATATGCATACATGTAAGTAGTTTGTAGCTTTGCTTTCCTATGTTCTGCAGAGCTTGAAACAGGGCTGATGTGAATCAGCTTTGTATATATACATAAAATACTAATATATTTTTTATTAATAAAACTCCACCAATATTTTCTCTTTTTTTGCACCAAGACCTTTGGATACCTAGCTACGCCACTGATAAAGTACATTGAGTATTGGTTTTGGGACCCACACAATTTTTAGGAAGAATAGTTTTAGTGTTGGAATTTCTAATATAAATTCAGTTACAAAAAAAAGGAACGAGTCTTAGAGTAGTCGCTTATGATGTGTAACATCTGACATGTTATCCTGGTAAATACACAATAGTAACATAAATCCTGAAAAAAATTAATCGGGTATGATTGGAAATAATTTTCTATCGAATAATTTTATCTTTAATGAAAATTTTATTTAATTAACACAAAGAGTCATGTAATTTTTTATCAAAAATAAATATTCTTGTTCAATTTGGGGAAGACACACACACAATAGACTTATGATGACTAAAATATGACACATATAATGGATATTTCAAAGTATTTAATAACCCTTGAAAAACAACGTCAATAACAGTACCACTGCTAGTTGTCGATATATTTCGGTTTGTGTTCATTTTGAGCTTGAGCTCATCATTCAAAAAAGCTATGAGCAGACAATCGTAAAGTTACCTGACTGACAAACGGATTTGGTAAAGCAGTAATTGGTTCGGCCGTTTGTTTCTAAGAGATTTGTGTTCGTTGCAAAAGAAAGGGAAAAAAAAATCCCCGCTGCGTTGAGTTGAATTTTGTGCAATTCTTTTCGGCTGTACTCCTTCAGTTTTTAATTTTTTTCCTCACGTTTCTTTTGTCGAAAATCTTGCATACATTCTGCTCTGGATTTACCCGTCTCGGCAAATCACAAAATCGTTTTAAAGCTATTGTATTCCTGATTTTAATTTCATTTAACTTTTTTCACCAATCATACTAAATATTTTTCTTATTTATCACACTAATGTTATATTTTTAATATCACAAACAGAAACCAGCACACACACACACAATATATTTTATAAAAAACAATATAAAGAATTTAAATCAGTATTTAAAACCGTGGAGGACGCGAGATTCCCAAATTCAAAAAAGGCCGTGAAGAATACAAAGAAACTGTAAACTCAAGTGCCATTCTCGCTATCCGACCTTGGCTTAGAACAGGGATGGCCAACTCAAATGACCTTGCAGGCCACTTCGGAAAAACATTAGAAACCTGCGGGTTGCAAACAAAAATTATATATCTTTATATTATATTTAGACCCATCACAAACATTTATTGGAATGAAAATTTAAAACAGAATGAATTATTATTGATTTCCTTATTTTTCATCTATACAAGCATAGATAATTTATAATAATAATGCAAGGATCAAATATGTCTAATTCTAGCAATAGGCAGCGCGATGAAGTTACAGGAATCGAGTGTGATGCTGCGCTGCAATACCGCACACTTCTAAGAATGTAATTAAAACAAAAGAAAGGTAATAAAATAGAAACAGTTATGAAGTATATTTGTTACAAAACAATACATTAAAAACAAAAATATTGTACAAAATAATCATATTTTGTAATGAATCCCGAGGGCTGCAAAATTATTCAAGGCCGAGGGTTGGCCACCTTTGGCTTAGAATTACGAAGTCTGTCGCATATAACATGTATGGCTCTAGAGCAGTGGTCTTCAAACTTCTTCAACTCAAGGAACCCTTTGAACTTGAAAGTGTTTTTGTAGAACCCCTAGAACTAGAAAGTGTTTTCGTGCAACCCCATTCCAATCAGAATTTCCCAGGATTTTTGGGGAAAATCTCTCTATATATAATTCCTCAGATGTCAAACATTCAAATTGTGGAGTGAGTGAGTGAATATTAACGTCACACTGTTCAGCTACACGAGAGCTTGTGGTAACAGACCTCGTAATTTTGAACCATGGTCAAGTGACGAGGATGACACCTGAGATAGCACTTCATCTCTTAACTACCACACTAAAGGAAGGACGTTTGAGCTCTCGACAGATATGGTGAAAAGAGGCAACATTTCTCATACTATATTAATTTATTGCGGTGCTCGCCACACATCGGTTTCGTGTGTTTACATCGCTCTGCGTCCGCCAGGCCAGATTCTCAAAACTATTCTAAGGGGTTGCCATATTCCGTAAGGGACCCATGGTCGTGTTTACCACAGAGTATCCCCCCAGTGACTGAGGGTAACAGCCCAAGGGAACGACATAGTTTTTAAAATTTTATAAACATTATTTTCTTTCTCCCCCCCTTTTTTTTTCTTTTTGAGAATCCGTACTGGTAGAAATACATTAACAATTTGAATATAATATATATACAGAAAAAATAGAACATGTAAATAAGATATATACAAATATAATACAAAAAAATTTCCAACTGAAAGTTCTTCTAGAAGGAGAAAACAATTATGTAACATAAGTGGCTAGTTTTTTTGGAAAATGTACATGTCTTCCTGATTTTGTGGTATATATTGGTTTTTTGTTAGTAGATATTTTATTATCTTTTACACTTTTGCTCACTGAAGGTGGAGTTTCACACACAGTTTCTGAGAGAAGATGTGCGGGTTTGACGCGATCTAGAGAAACTTTAGTTTTTCGACCATTAACGTCAATGGTGATAGTTTTGTCTGTTCTGGACAGAACTTTATGTAGTCCAGTATACGGTTGACATAAAGGTGGTTGCACACGATCGATTCTCAAAAAGATATGAGATGATGATTTTAGTGAAGGATGAATGTAGAATCGATTAGTGCAGTGAGCAGATGTTGCAACAGGATTTAGTTGTTGCATTCTGTGACGAAGATTAGTGATGAAATTATTATCACAAAAAGGAATGTTTGATATATCTGTCATGTCACTAGGAAGACGTAGGTTTGTTCCATAAACAATTTCAGCACAAGAAGATTGCAGATCTTCTTTAACTGCTGTTCTAATGCCGAGAAGAATGATGGGGACTATTTCGGACCATCTGTCATTCTCATGGGCTTTAATGGCTGATTTCAAATGTCGATGGAACCGTTCCACTATTCCATTTGAAATTGGATGATATGTTGTAGTTTGATCTTTTGTGTTCCCAGCATGCGAGTAAATTCACCATACATTGATGAATGCATCTGGGTTCCCTGATCAGAGGTGATTATAGATGGGCAACCAAAACGAGAGATCCAAGTGTCAAAAATTGCACGGCAAATGGTTTTTGCTTGCATGTCTGGAATGGGGATTGCTTCTGGCCATCTGGAGAAGCGGTCGATTATCGTAAGAAGATAACGATGACCTTCAGATGGTGGCAAGGTACCTACAATATCTATGTGAATGTGAGTGAATCTAGCGTCAGGAAGAGGGAACGTTCCTAGAGGTGTTTTATTGTGCCTTTGGATTTTCGACTTTTGACACGATTCACAACACCGGACCCATTGCTTTATTTGGCTTTTCATGCCAGGCCACACGTAGCGAGAGCAGATGAGTTTTGTAGAAGCTACTATCCCTGGATGTGCAAGATTATGAAGATGGTTGAATACTGTTCTTCGAAACGATGCAGGGACGAAAGGACGTGGAACTCCTGTTGAAATATCGTAAAGCAAATAGCAATCTGAGGTTTGGTATGGTTTTAGCTCTAATTTAAGAAATGATTCATTATTCTACAGAATTTTTTGAACTTCTGGATCATTTTTCTGTGCTAATGCAAATTCTTTAAAATTTAAATTTGGAGAATTAGTAATGGAATCAATTTCGATTCTGGAAAGAGCATCAGCAACTATGTTCTCTGAACCTTGCACATGCCGAATGTCGGTAGAATATTGGGAAATTAAATCTAAGTGGCGTAGTTGTCGAGGAGAACATTTATTTGGGTTTTGTTTAAAAGCATAAATTAGGGGCTTTTGGTCAGTGTATATTGTGAAGTTTCTGCCTTCTAACATATGCTTGAATTTTCTTATAGCCGAATAAATTGAAAATAGTTCCCTGTCATAAGTCGACCACTTTTGCTGACTTTTGTTAAGTTTCATGGAGAAAAAGGCTATTGGTTCCCATTTCCCTTGTGATAATTGGGATAAAGTACCTCCAATAGCAATATCTGAAGCGTCCACCCATAGGCTCAATTGAGCCCCTGGAATAGGATGTCTTAAAAGGGTAGCTTCTGCCATAGCGTTTTTCGCTGCAAGAAAAGCTTGTTCTGCGTTTTCATTCCATTTTAATGGTTCGGATGATTTGCGAACACTAGAATGAGATTTCTTTTGATTTGTATGTACTTCTAGAAACTGAACAATGGGAGCAAGTATATATGCGGCTTTTGGTATAAAGCATCTATAAAAGTTAAACACGCCCAAAAATCTACGCAATTGTGTTAATGTGTTTGGTTTAGGAAAATCTAGAATACATTTTACTTTATCAGGTAGAGGTTTAATTCCATTTTCTGACAGATTAAAGCCTAAAAAGTCTATTGATGATGCACCAAATATGCATTTAGATACATTAATGCATAGACCATATTCATCTAATTTTGAAAATAGGTTTTTTAAATGTTGTTGATGTTCCTGGGGATTTTTAGATGCAATTAAAATGTCATCGACAAAAGCGTAAATTCCAGGTAAGCCACGAGTAACTTCATCTATAAAACGTTGCGGATGCGTTACACAATCCGAATTGCATTCGTGTACTTTCAAATAAACCAAACGGAGTGCAAATTGCCGTTTTGTGTATATCATCTGGGTGAATAGGAATTTGATGATAGGCTTTTACTAGATCAAGTCGACTAAAAACTTTTGAGCCATGTAATTCAGCTGTAAAATCAGCAATACAAGGAATGGGGTATTTATCTTTTAATGTTTGAGAATTTAACGCTCTATAATCGCCAACAGGTCTCCAATCTAAAGTACCTTTCTTAGGAACCATATGAAGTGGGGAAGCGTAGTTACTTTTCGAAGGTCGTAAATGTCCCAGATGCATCATGTTTTGAAATTCTGTTTTTGCAATTTTTAGGCGATCTGGTGCCAACCTTCGGGGTTTTGCTACCACAGGAGGACCTTTTGTTATTATATGGTGAACAGTGTTATGTTTCACTGGTTGAATTGGATTAGGCAATTTTGTGATAGAGGGAAATTCTTTCAAAAGTTTATGATAAATTGTATCTTTAGAAATAGAAATTTGAACAGAGTGGAGATTAGCCTGTTTTAAATGGCCTACTGATTGTAATTTTGTTTTAGTATCTCTAAGACATTTGTGTCTGAGATCTGGCACCAATTCAAAATAATGGAGGAAATCTGCACCAAGAATTGGTGTACTTACATCTGCAATCAGAAAAGTCCACATAAAATCTCTTCGTAAATTAAAATTTAAGGTTAATGTTTTCTGCCCATATACATTAATTGAGGATGAATTCGCGGCAAAAAGGGTTTGTTGTGAAGCATTTCTTTTTTGATAGGCATTAGCAGGAATTAAAGACACGTCAGAACCGGTGTCGACCAGAAAGGAGATATTTGTTGTCCGGTCTCGAATGAACAGGCGACGTGATTCCTTGGGCAAAGAATAAGTCGCCATTATTCTTTGCTGGCTTCGTTTCCCTGCCATGTGCATGGTTTAATGCATTTTTCATCTCTACATTTTTTTCCGAAACGCCTGTGAAACCAGAAAATCGAAAAATCACGCTTATTCGAAATGCTTGTTTCACGGGAATTTTTGTTCCGACGGTATGGAGAGCGACCACGAGAGATTGAAAGACGATCAATTCTTTGATTTAATTTTTCAATTTCACGAAACAGTTTAGATTCTAATGATTGCTCTTTTGAAACAGAAAAAGTTTCAATAGGAGATGGCGAGACTTCGAAAATTCTGTCCGCAATGTCGGCGGCTTTGTCTAACGTAAGGTCAGAAACAGCAGCTAAAATTGTTTGAACCGAAGACGGCAAACGCTGCAGAAATAACTCCGTCATCAGTTTATCATCAACATTCAAAGATTCTGCGCGCCGTTTCATGTTACGCAGTAGTTCGGAAGGTTTTCGAGAGCCTAATTCTTCCCCCGAAAGAAGTTTCCGAATCTCCTGCTGGGACGATTCCCCTGAACGATTTATGAGTTCGTTTTTTATTTGCGCGTAGGGATCAGTGGCATCTGGGTGCATGAGGACATCGCGAACTAAAGACGCGGTGTCGGGAGGGAGATGAGCTACTATGTAATTGTACTTAGTTAAAGACTCAGTTATTGGTTTTGGGGTTGCTAAAGCGAATGTACTCTCGCACATAACAAACCACAAGGCGGAATCGGATCTATTATATACTGGTATTTTTACAGCATTTACTTCCGACATTGTGCAAGGTTTTAGAACAAAATTACTAAATAAACAATAAAATAGACATGCATTCAATAATAAAAACGCTATAATAACCCGTAATATATTTAATTAGAATTTGGCATTTTCATCGATAGTACACATGATATTTTTTTTTAAAACTTGTATCACAAGAATTTTATTTCATCCGAAATTATTACATGCAATCAAGTAATTTTAGCATTAAATATGAAAAAAATAAAATAAAATATTAAATTGATAAAACAATTCAAGTTAAATTAAAAGCACAGAAAAATGAAACAGAGAAAAAAAAATCCACTTATCTGTGATACATTTGCAGTTGAAGATGAGAGCCACACCCGAAATCAAAACCAAGGATGCTCGGATCCATAGACAAAGGAATTGAGTCCTTATACTAAATTTAGTTGAATGACGATGTTTTTTTTTATCACCATCGATTTTGTGAACTACTATTCACAAGGTAAAGGTTTTGCTTGAATATACCGGGTCACCACTATGGTGAAAAGAGGCAACATTTCTCATACTATATTAATTTATTGCGGTGCTCGCCACACATCGGTTTCGTGTGTTTACATCGCTCTGCGTCCGCCAGGCCAGATTCTCAAAACTATTCTAAGGGGTTGCCATATTCCGTAAGGGACCCATGGTCGGATTTACCACACAGATTTAACGTGCATCGCTCCCCTACACGGTGGGTCTGTAGTGGTGCTGGGCTTGAACTTTAAAAATTGTGGAACTATTTGCCTGTATTTGTACTTGCAGGGGTGCATTCTTCATAGCGCATTAACTTAGAATTCATTTTGGAAAAAAAAAGAGCATTGATGAGTTATCTTGAATAATATATAAAACACATGTATAAATGAAAATGCAAAATGTAGATACTGCTTTCCAGACAGAAATTTAAAAAAAAAATTCTGCAATGTTATTTCTAAGTTGAATTTTCAGTGAAGGAAATAAAAATGGAATAAAAACATCAGTAGCAATAGTAAATAAATTAATTGAAATTTATATGTTTTAAGAAGAAACTATTAATGTTACTAAAAATATTCTTAAAATTATAGAAAACTTTCTGATTTATTTTAAATCAACGTCATATAGATCAATGGTATTTCATCTTCGGAATATTTGAATCTTATTTAAAATGCGATGATCAAAAAATCCATTTAGTATGTGGAAACTTTCACAATATTTGAAATGAACAGCGGAACAAAAATTTAGAAAAAAGAAATACACACTTTTCTTTCCAATTCCTGAAATTCTGTCGTATATTCTTTTTTCGTTTAGCCGAAAGACATTTTTTTTTTTTGAAGCTGCGACAATGATCCATTTTATTTAATAACTGAAATAAACTGTGCCAAATTAAGTTTTAAAACAGCTGATATTCAAATAACTTAAATTTGGAAAAAAAAAACACATGAATTTTGATTTTGGAGATATGTAAGAAAAGAATGCGAAAACTGATTCACTTTATCCTGACGATTCAAATGCATTTAATAAATATAAATTGTTCATTTTAATTATTAATAAAATATAACTTATTTAGTATATATAAATAATTTTAAGAAAGGTGGAATAAAAAACAGAGGATAGCTTTTTGTACAAAACGTATTTGTAGTTATTTCCAAGCACAGACTCAAACTTTCCTAAGAATGATGTAATTGTAAACAGTTTCTTGAATGCCTATAGATTCTTAGAAAACAAGACCCATTTGGGGGGGGGGACATCTCTGTTACACAATCCACGGAAGTCATAAACTACCACCTTTCACCAAGGGAACGCAGGGGAAATTTCATGTATCCTTCCGCAAGAAGGTGGAGTTACAAGTTTACTTTCCTCTCATTCCAAATATGCAATGCTGACTAATTTAATTACTCGCAAATAAATTAGTTTAAAAATTTTAAAGTATATGCGTTTAAAAGAGCATAAAAAATAAAGGATTTCCGCGTATTTACTTTTTTTATCCGATAATTGAAAATATTTTTATGATTGTTTCAACGCACTAAATGTAAATTTTCAAGCTTTTAATAAATATTTTAAAAAAATTTTTAAAAAATCGAAATCAAGAGAAACATTAATTTTTTTTTTTAAATCTTTAGGATGCATTTTGTTTCATACAGTTAAAAGCAATACCTTAGACGTAAATTGAATTATAAGAAACTCCATAGGATTAATATTACGCTCGGGTTTTCGTGGTGGCGTGTCACCGGGAGCCTTAAGCTAGGGTCATCAAATGAAGTAGCACGTTTTTATCTTGATAGGACAGCACCCGGGACCTTTGGGTCAGAAGCCGAGTAACTTAACCACTACACCATAATGATCACCATGGTGTGGAGGTTGTTAATGGCATATATAGATTGTATCACTACAGATCCTTCAAAAAAGTTTTAGTGGGTCGAATATTTTCATCGAATGAAAAAAACATTTGTTCTGCAGCACTGTACACATTCAACTTTAATTCATACAGAAATATGAACTTTTAATATTTGGGGAGGGGGTGCAGATCTCTTGAAGAATATATTTGATAAATAGTATTAGTTTCAGGAAAGGAAAACTATACTTTAAAAAAAAACTCTTATTGAAAACTTAAATTACTCGCAGCCTACCGAAAGTTAAAATTTAAAAAAGAAAAAAAAAATTAACTAATCGTTATTTATTTCATTCTGGATTCAAAAATTTTACACTAGCTCAACTTCTGACTGAGTTTGAATTCTGACGAAATTCACACCAGACAGACGCCAAGCCGGGAATCACGTGACAACTTTCCAACATTTGCACGTGTTGTTTCTTCGCGTGTTCAAACCTATAAGTAAGCTGTTGACATTCTTGTTCTTTAATTTTATCTAATTAAAATATATGATATCATTGTATTTTATGCATTATTCTAGTGTATATATTTGTTAGGAAAAACTCTCAACAACTCTTAGATAAATTTTTGTTTTATTCTAATTTATATTTATCTAATTAGGTATCCGTCTGCTTCAAATAGTGTTAGCTAGGTTGGATCCTAGCACCTGGTACACAGCTAATAGTTATTTTAATTCTTAATTAATTTAGTAGTTATTAATTATATATTTTTGCGCAAGAATGGCTTACAGTATATAGGATCAATACAACTTCTTTTAAAAAACTTGAAACTGTTTGACTATCGAATAACAATTGTATCGTTTCCTTAAAAAGAACTCACTATTATTATCAAATAGAGTCAGTTAAGTGTATATAATATAAAAAAATGTCTGTTTATAATTTTAATTCATAATTCAAAGTCAAGAGAAAATATTTATTCTGAAGTAAAACAATTTGATGATAATTTGTGAAAGGAATGTTTACAAAAATTAAATAAATTTTTCTTTGATTTTTACACTTCACAAATTAATGATTTCTAAATTATTAATAATTATTCTTTACTGTTAAAAATTTATGTCATTTCTTTCTTTAAAATAAAATATTCTTAAGGGGAATGATACCATCCCAAAAGGCAACAGAAATTATCAAATTTAATTTGACGATTTATTATCTTATTTTTTTTTGAAGTACATGTTAAACTTGCAAAAGCGTTTGTTTCTTGAAGCCTGTGTATATAGATTATTAGGTAATATGAAAGTTTTAGATAAATGTAGATAATTATCTTTTGGTGAAAGTGTATTTTTTTCCATTGCCCCCCCCCCCCCATTTTGTACATAAAATATTAGAGTTGATATGGTATTTATCCTGTGATGAAAATGAATTTTTTTAACACTATATTTACATCAAGTTTGCCTACCTACACTTAAATATTAAAGGAATATTTTATTTTACTGTGGAACAGTTACTGGATGAAAATGAATTTTATTTTTACAATGTATTGCATATAAATACTTTAAATATATGTATGTGTTTTACAATATTATGGAGCATTTAAAGATATTTGAAATGTTTCTAATAAAATAACATTCTCCACCTTTGACTGTCTGATTTACTTTGTAATTATTCTTTAAAAATGTTTGGAATTTTTTTTAGAAATGGTTGTCTAAAGTAATAAAAGAAAATACTATTTCATTTTTTAGTTAAAGCAATGATTCATATTAATATATATAATTTTCAGGATATATTCATTGTAATGTGATTATCCATTATTATGAGTTATTTAATTACATATAAAGTACATAATCAGGGCTAATAATTAACTAAATGATTAATAATGAGTTATTTCTACATGTATTTAACTGTTTTAATACTTTTCTCTAAGTTGCAGTCACTATACCAAGTGCTCTATAAGCACATTAAATTTAATAAAGAGTTACCTTCAGTCATGCATGTGTACAGAATGCTTAAATGCCCTTGTTATATTAAGTATCGAAAAAAAAATTGCAAAAAATTTTAACTTTTCTGAAAAAAAACCATGCACTAAATAAACATGCTTGTAATTTTACTCGTTAGAACAATGTTTTGCAGAGCTGAATAGTTTTCTATTGGAAATTGCACTTTTATATCTGGGATACTAAATATAATGCATGGGTATGCGACATTTGGATCACAAATTAATGTTCTTAATGCTAGTATGAACTATATTAAAAGAGTTTGCATTACAATTTTTTATGACAAATTGAATACTCTTTTTTTAGTTGTCTTTGTATAAAGTGCCTTTAACATGTTGATCTACTTTTTAAAAATTATTATACAATATTAAAGGAATGTTTCATCAGAAAAGGTGCAATAATTATAAGAAATTCAATTTAATTATCTTTAGTCTTAAATATATTTTTCTTCTTATTGAATTACATATAATTTATAAAAAATAATTGTATGATTTATTTATAAACAGTAGATGGCTCCAAAATATAAGTTAAACTTGTAAAAAAAAATTTTAAAATTTTTACTTCTTTAAGCTATTGTTTATCTCATATTGATAAACAATATCCATTATATTTATCCATGATATTGAAAATGCATTTTATTTTTACAACACAAGGATTGCAAATAAGATAGAAAAAATTCAACAATATGTATATATATATAAATGAATAGTTACATAAAATTTCCATTCGCAATTTCTACTTGTTATGTCTCTTGACCAGGTATTTATGTTTAACGTTAAATACTCCAGTTCCATTTCTTGCAAACTTAAAACTTATTTGAAGAAATGTACTTTCTCTCTATGTTATCACTATAATATGAATGAAAAGTACAACTTTACATATAATTATATTTATATATTTAAAAAAAATGGAAATAAAATAACATCAGAAAAAAAAAAACCATACAGAATTCTCTCTTAAATTTAACGTTTGAAAATATATTAATAAAGATTAAAATCATTATTACATCAACAAGTTACCAAAATTTATTATGAATAAATTGAGTTCTATTCTAATCAAAATCACAAGAAAGTTAATTAACTAATTATAGCATTGTTTTACCAGGACAATCTTATCTCAAAAATATCAGTGATTTTGGCCAATTAACGCCTTAACAATAACTTTGAAAAAGATTTTCTGTATTTCTCTTCGCGATAAATATAAAATTAATCCAAATACTTTTTTTGGGTCAATATTGGTAAGTAACTCATGCAACAAATTTATTCAGGACTTACAAGCAGGATAATGTCAATATACATGAGTCTTATAGACTTTTATATTTATGTAAACATAAATATAATGATATAAAATAAATCTAATTTATAATGATAAATCTTCTACATATTGTGCAAACACCAATATAAATGCATATTTGTTATAAATAGTAAAAAAATTGCACATCTCTCTCTCTGTGATAGGTTTATACCACACAAATATATTACAATTTTTATTTTTTTGTAAAAGAACTATGGATTCAAAAATGACTATTTTATTTTGATCATGTAGTTGTGAGCAAGACTTTTGTTTCCAATATATAGACGCAAATTTATTCTATTATACACATTTTAGTTTTAAAACTTTATGCCTTAATTTTTTACCATATTTGTAATTCAATTCTTGATAAATTATATCTTTTGCCTGAAATAGTGCAGCGAATAAAGACTCAAAATGCTGCACAATTTTTTTATGTGTAATTTTACAAATGGTAAATGATCATTTTGATTTCTAATGTTTGAAGGTGGTATTTGATTCATCATTTAGTGTAAACATTTATGAAGCTGTAGTAAATTAAGATATTTTTCCATTTTTGTAGTGAATACTTCTCAAAAATGTTTTTTCCCCCAGTAATATTGTAAAATTATAAAGTAAAATAAGTTTAAAAAAATACTTGTTTTTGATATGACATGTACGGTTACATATCAGATTCTTGTGCTCTAATTTTAGATAATTAAATACTTAAGTACCTCTATTACTACTCTGAAGATGCATAAAATAAGTAAAACTTAAGTTAACTAAACATCATATGTTCTCAATATAACTTCATTTAAAATAAACAAAAATTTGCTTAAGTCAACTAACATATTTTACTGTCTTATGTATGATCTAAATATAATTTTATTTAAAATAAACAAAAATTTGCTTTGAAGTATTTACATGTTTGTGAAAGTCTAGATCTCTCCGAAATCCTTTTTGAACAGGTTTCTTTTGTGAAGACAAAAATAGTGAGAATAAAGCTTGGTTTAAGCTGGCGTCGGTATTGAAAATATTCTTCAAAGTAATTGCATACATAATAAACAGGGAGGAGATGGTTTATAATCCTCACGTTTCAACATGCTTTCAAAACACTCATAATTTGCGCTGGTATATGAAAAAATGTGATTCTCTTCCTCTATCATATTTTCATTTATTGATTGAACAATCATTTTAGCAAAATGAGACATTTTTAAAAGTACAATGTGAAACTGCGATAGCAAAATAGTCCTAGCGACAGAAGTAAACAAACCGCAGCGTAATCACGTGACACAGTTTTCACGTGATCGTGACGTCACATGAATTTAGTCACCTCTATCCTCTACTCTCATCATCCAATCAACATACAGGAACTATAATCCTCAGCAAGGCATCATGATATATTTCGCAATCGGCAACTATTTTTACATTGCCGGAAAGTTAATGCATCCCGAAGTTTTGTTTTCTGGAGCTAAATTATATTTTGATCTTGATATTTTGGAGAGAATTTTGCATTCACTATGTAACTGAAGTCACCATTCGTTAAAAATGTTATTTTTGAATCTTTTATGAGGTTTTATTTTCGTACCAATACTGTTTTTTTTACACTATCATATTAGTTTACACATATAAACGCTTGTTTAATCTCAACTGTTTTAATGTGTGTTTACATTGATGTACCTCTCATTATCAATGGTTAACTTTGCATAAATGTTATCGTACCGATTGCATCGCTATCTTGTTACTGGGAATTTCTGTGGTAAGCGTAAATGTTGAAAAATTTGAAAGAAAAAAATCTTAGCAACCTTTGAAGAAAAATATGAAGTGGAAGATTTCAATTAAGATTTTGTTTTGTATGCATCATGATAAAACAAGGTTAGTTAATTTATAATTTCATCTTGAAATCGCATTAAAAATATTTGGATCCTGTGATATGATTCTTTTTCTCAATTTTTCTTCTATCAAATTACCAGGTTGACATTGAAAACATTCTTATTGAAAGCTTCTTAATTGTAAAGTGTATCTCTGTAAATACATAGTGACTTCCAGTTCTAAAAACTAAAACTAAGATGTAACACTTTTCAGAATCTAATACCTAAATTGTAGCTTTTTAAAGAATTTAGGTTCTTTATTTTATACTTAATTATTGTTTTCAACCTTTTTATTTACTGGATAATTAGAAAACCTATTTTAAAAAGGATGAATATATGTAAATCCTGTTTTAAAAATATGTATAGCTTGTAATTGCTTCTGATTTTATATAACTGCCCCTCTGTTAATTTTTTTCATTTTAAATTTGCAGTAATGAATTTGATTTTTTTTCTTTCTCATGGATAATTTTTTTAATATTGTACACATGTTGATTTTTAATTCTTGTATATGATAGCTTCATTGTCAAAAGTCTCGTAATTTATAATGAGAACATGTTACATGTAAAAAAGTGAAGATGTCCTGTCTCAGCTTAGACCTTATCTTATCAGTTCATTCATTGTCAAATTGCTCATCTTTAACTTTTTTTGCATCTCTCGCTGTTCATTACATTTTTTAACTTGCTCTCCAGATGTTGTGATATATCTTTGCTTTTCAATTTGTCCATCTAGCCAGATCTTGCTCTTGCGCCATAAAAATCCGGTTGAATTGTCAAATCGGCCACTTATTCCGCCACATCGATAAGTGTGCCAACTCTGGTAACCCTTTTGTGGTTTTTGTATCAGTGAGGAAGAAGGCGGATTGTGTTGTGATAGGGTTGCTACTCCAAAAGACAACATGCCAAAACGTACCAAGTTAGCGGTTTTTCAAAATTTGGCAGACCAGTGGCCGATTCGACAATTTCACCAAAAATCCAACCATCAATACTTTAGGAGGCCTCTTTTGTTGTGATATTGATATATGAATGCTTCATTTTCCAAATAAAATAACTCTATGTAACAAAAATTTGAAAAAAATTATAAAATATGAAATATTTTTTAAAATTCTTTTTAAATTGCAAATTAAAAAATACAATGTAGTCTGTATTGCTGCAGATGCATCTTTTTCTTTACAATATATAGAAAATATAAGATAACAATTATTCCATGTATATTCTATTATTAATATTTTTTTTCTGGATTAAGGGAATTAATCAATTTGGGCGAGTGAAAGAAATTTATTTATTCAAATTCAGTCTGAATTATTTTTTTTGTTATGGAAAAACTTCATTAAAAATTTTTTTAATTAAAGATTTTAGCACAAATGAATAATAACTATTCTGTTACTGCACATAATATTACGAGTATTATTACTTTGTTTAAATTGATCATGAACATAATGGTCTCTTTTGTTAGCTATATTTGATCTCCTGTAATGTTGATTCATCCTTAAAGTTTTATAATACTCATGTTTAATGGGAGGATTGAATTTTAATAAGTCCATCGTATATTTTCTCTTGTCACAGTTCTACCTGTTGGATGCAATAAAGGCTGGTTTACATTTTTCGGATATAGTGGTCTACTTGCTACACATTTTCTTATATTAATGGCATTGAATTTGGTATCTTCGTTAAAGTCACACTTGACTTGTATGAGGTGGGTTTCAGTATTTCGATTTTTATCCAATACATTTTGAGTCAATTTACTGGTATTCTTGTAACTGTTACCTTTCTTTTATTGATAGAATTTTCTAAAGTAGAGGAAAAAGTCCTGGTGTGTCATTTCAACCATATGAAATGATGCCTTTTTTTTATATAAATTTTTATTATATTATACCAATTATCTAGTGAAAAAATGTTCTGGACTTTTTTTTGCTTGAGATAATAGCAAATTGTGAATCTTTAGCCATTAAGAAATAACTCACAATGAAATTGAAATTTGTAAGTGTTTGCTCCTGTGCCTGTTCAAATTACAACTCATTTGTAGTTTATTTTTCTCATACTAATGGGAACGATAACAACTCTTGCTAATGGGAACAACAAAATTAAATGAACAACTTTTAGATGTCTCTGTAACGGAGGAAAAAGAGTGCATCACCGGTGAAATAGATTTTTATTATTATATAAATACATTATATATTTAATTATATAGATTGACTTTTGTAGTAAATTATTTATTATTCAATGGCTAAGAAGAATTAGTCATTTTCTACTGTTAATTATTATTAGAATTTTATATATATATATTCAGTTAGGGGCCAATTAAATGCTTTGATATTACAATGTAATAAGATTAAAAAAATAGAGTTAATCAATTTGGCAAGTGAAACATCCATATCTTGATTCATACATTTCATGATATATCCAGCAAAATGAATGTTGATTTTACATTTTCAGAAAATGAAGTAATTATTTTTGTAGAATTATAGAGTTTAAAAGATTTTTTGTGGGTTTGAGTAATTCTTTTAAACTATTTGTTTCAAATTTTAGCTGCTCCTTCTCTCTAAATATAGTAGTAGTCTTTTTCTTGACAAAAAGGAAATTCTTACCTAATAAATTTGGTAGCTTATGAACTTGGTTTCATCCAAATTTGGCTCTTGCGCCGTAAATCTAAAACACTCACTCACTCACTGTGCTTCTTCCATTATTTTCCAAATATATTTACACTGAAATATTATATATATTGATATACGAAGGCTGTTCAGAAAGTATCGATACTGAATTTATTCTATTTATTCGAGAAAACCCCCAGCGGAGGGACTGTGCGCATCATGCACGTGCATATTTCACCTTGTCTCACAAAATTCGGCAGGTCTGTACAGCGCGCCGTTCAGTCACACTGACTTCTTTCACGTGGAGTGTTTGCGTGCGTTCGTCGAAAAAAGAAAATGTGTGAAAACACGGATTAGCGAATCTGTATCAAGTTTTGCTTTAAGCTCCGTAAAATGGGCACCAAAACCTACGAGATGATGAAAACAACATTTGGAGATGAGGCAATGAGTCGTGCTCGGGTTTTCGAGTGGTTCCGGCGATTCAAGGAGGGTCGTCAATCAGTGAACAGTGATCCCCATTCTAGACGCCCATCCACCTCTCGCAATGAGGACAAGATTGCACAAGTGAAGGCAGTGGTGCTGATTTTTCCTCTTTTCCAAGATCAAGAACACCTTAAAAGAGCACCGGTTTCAGGACATTGAAACCATAAAACAGAATTCGACACAGCAGCTTCAGGCCATCCCAAAGTCTGAGTTCCAGAAATGTTTCGAGGACTGGAAACATCGTTGAGCCAAGTGTGTTACTGCCAATGGAGCATATTTCGAAGGAGATTGACTCAAAACGTGTTTATGTATGTATGTTTTTGCATAATAAATTCAGTCTCGATACTTTTTGAACAGCCCTCGTATATGGTCATTACATTTTAGGGCTACTTTTCAATTTGATAGGTATTAGATATTTAGGTATTATTCAATTTGATAGGTATTAGGTCATAAAATAAGGAAGCAAATCAAAAGAATGATAATAATTAATTTTATTATCCAAAGGAGCAGTTTGAAAAAAAAACTGAGCATAGCAAGGATTCACACTTTAAAGAAAAAATGGAAGAAAACATTAAATAAAATACTGATGTTGCAGTTTAATAAGGCACAGCGATTTACCATACATGCTATGAGATGATGAATGAGTTGTGGGCTCAAACGGTTCCAAGCTACTTGGAGAGCTCTCTTTAGCTCTGTAATGGAGCTTGGTGGGTGCGAAAGGGCTGCAATTTGTCTCCCAAGCATATCCCATACATGCTCGATAGGATTTAAATCAGGGGAGTTCGCCGGCCACGACATGAGCTGGATGTTTTCCATTTCAAAGAAGTCGTCAATCAGCACCGCTCGGTGACATGGCGCATTATCATCCATGAATATGAAGTCAGGACCGACAGCACCTCGAAACAAGCGAACATAAGGCTCAAGAACTTTGTCTCTGTATCTTTGAGCAGTCACAGACCCTGTGTCAAAGAAATGGAGGTCTGTGCGGCCGTCCATCATGATGCCTGTCCATACCATTACTCCCCTTGATGGAAAATGATGTCTTTCTGTTATGTTTCTTGGTTCAAAACGAGTTCCATGTTCTCTCCATATCGTTACCCGCCGAAAATCACTACTCAGCTTAAACCGGGACTCCTCACTGAACATCACATTGGCCCACTCTCCCACACTCCAATGTTGATGTTTCAAACTCCAGTTCAAACAAGCGCGTTTATGCGCAAACGTGAGGGGAATGCAAACTGCTAGTCTTCTGGCATACAGGCCAGCATGATTGAGTCTCCTGTAAACAGTTTGTCTCGAAATTCGTATTCCTGTGATGACTGTGAGCGCTGAACCCAGTGCTCTGGCAGTACTGCCCCTCTGACGTCGCGCACTTATTACCAGATATTGGTCTTGGCGAAGGGTTGTGACTCTTGGTCGACCTAATACTGGTTGTCGGGTAACATCTCCCGTTCTTTGAAACCTCTGCCACAGTCTTGAGATCACAGACTGGTCCACATTGAGAATTCAAGACACATCGGTTTGTGATCGTGAGGATTCCAGCATTCCAACGATTCTTCCTTTCGTAAACATGTCCAATTGGCTTCTTTGTGCCATCATTCACCTAGTTTGATAGTTAATAACATTCCTTCGCACAGCAGTTGCACGAAACTTGTCTGAACTGCCTGTGCTGTGTGAAACGGTTTCTCCGTGTTCTGACATGCGCTGGTGTTTCACGCAGAACATAGTTGACTGAAAAGTTTTGCATAAACCCAATCTTTCTTCTTCGCCCAATTAATATCCACAAGAAATTTGGAATAATTTTACGAATATTTACTCCATGTTTTTCGCATTTTACTATTTATGCTTAACTTTTGGACACCAGTGTATGATAATTTGAAAAATAAGATAGTTAATTTGTTTTTTAATTTAAATTTGTTGCTTGGTAAATAAATTTTAAAATAATCGATCAAAAATATCTTTAGGTATTTTTTCATTTATCTGCCACTTTTACGAATTGTAATTTTGCTTCCTGAATTTTTATACCTTTTTTAGAAATTCAATTAGTCTTGCTGTATTTTTTTCAATTTCATTCTTATGTTTTCTTCCCTTGTTATAAAGAGGTTTTTAGATATGGATTCTTTTTAATACAGACAAAAAGTATTAAATTTTTTACATGGATGCATTTTATACATGGACAAATTTATACACCTGCTAGCTATTAAATTATATAAATTATTTTGAGCTGTTGAAAATATGTGCAGTTTTGTTATACAATGAGATTTATTAATTTTTATTTCTCTATTAGGTCATAAACAAGTTTGGTATTTTCAATCTTTTGGAAATGAACGACAGTGTATCATATTTAGTCAAAACAAACTTTAAATACTGTCCTCAAACTGAAAATGGGTATGAACAGAATCTTTATCCATGTTTTTTATAATACCAAATACTTCTGTTAATAGGTGCTTAATTTTAAAAAAATTATTTTTCTCTTCATATTTTAGGTTTTTTTATTGTGATATCTTTCATAATAATTAAAATAAGGGTTAACAAATGAAAATTTCCAAAAATGAATATTATGTACAAAATTGTATACTTATAAATCAAAGGAGATTTTTTTTTAATGTTAATTAAATTTTTACAATTAAAAACATTGTTGCACTTTCTCAGTTAACGTTTGTTAAATTTCTTTATATTCCTTAAAAGAATAAATTTTTGTCAGAAAATCCCTTGTATCTTTTATAAAAGATATAGGACTATGTTGTATGTATATCTGTATAAGGAAGTATAAATTATTCTCAAGGCATATTAACAAATTGAAGATGTTAGTTATATCTGTTTTTTATTCTATTGAACATTATTAAAATATTCATTGAATAGAAACAATATATCTAGATTTAGGCAAAATAACATAAATTGAACAGAAGGATTCTACTGGTATGGGAGAAAATATTTAATGTTTAATATTGTTATTTCTAATTCTGTGCAGTTAAATAAATTAAATATTTTCCTAAGTGCATTATAAGAATATGTTATACCACTTAGAAACTGTTTTTAGAACCATTATTAGATAATAGTGATAAAAATATTTAAATGAAATTAAAGAAAATTAAGTATGATTGTAGTAATGTAAAATATTATATAATGGCTCTCTCTCTCTTAAAAAATTATAAATAGATGTGAAATCAATTATACTTAGTTCTATAAATCTAACTTGTCCAGCCTTCTAGTTATGTGGCCTAGATTAGATATAATTGCTGCCTTATAAACAGGGGCATCTTAAGGCATGGGCCAGCTAGGCCCAGGCTCGCCCTCAGGGGCGGGGCTCATTTCATTCTCTACACTGTCTTAATAAGATAATAATCCAGATAATTTTAATGGTCAAATATTATTCCCGTACGTATTCTCCGAAAAACAGGGAATTTCAAACTGCATGTCAACTGGCAAAAGTAGTAAGACTGTATTGTTATGCAATGACCGTTGTCCATGTCTAAGCCTATGCCTAATACCATAAACAATCATTAAACTCATTTACCGTAATTTCGCGCGTATAGTCCGCGGACTATCTGTGTTTAAAATGCGAATTTTTGAAGCTGCAGACTATCCACCAGTGCGGATAATACGCTGGTTGTTCACGGTTAAAATCGTTGAAATTTAAAAAAACACGCTGTCGTGAACTGCCGATGATCAGGATTTATAAAAGCCGGGATTGTTAGTGAAAGCGAGGAAATCACTGACAGTGAAGATAGTGATGCTGAAAATGAACTTTCGGACACTCTTCCCGAAAATATATTAGAACTGTTTAATTCTGATACCGATGAATCGGACTTTGAAGGTTTTCGTTAATGTAGTAGAATGTGTGATTAATTAATATATGATTAATTAGTAAGCACTGTTTTTTATTTGTATTTAGCGTTTTATTTCTGAAGGTATATTAGTAAGGAAGTACTTTTTTTCTATTTATACTTAGTTCTTTGTTTCTAAAATACATTAATATTGCCGTATTAAAATAACGTAATTTCGGACGTATAGTCCACGGACTATCCGGTGGTGCGGACTATCTGACGATTTTTGAAATTTTTTTATATAAAATCGTGTCTGCGGACTATACGTGCGAAATTACGGTAGTGGCCATTAGTTGAACTGATTTGTGGCTAGGTTTTTGAGATTGTGAGTCATGAACATTTATTTTTTTCAAATAACCATTTGAACAAGTATTTGACAATGCATGCTATATACTGTCTGCTTTTAAAGATCTGAGGTTGGGCCTAATTTTGCATAGAGGCCCAGGGCCTTAAGAAATCTGCCCAGGGCCTCCAAGAGTCTTAAGAGGTCCCACTGCTTATAAAAAAGCTGCATATGAGATGTACTCCATTAAGTCCTAAAAAACGTTTCAGTTGTTTGGCATGGTATAGTTACACTAATCCAAGTGGCTCTTGTGGTATTAAAACCTATGCTCACTTTTGATTAGATTTCTATAAGGTATATCTTCCTGAATATACAAAAAAATTGTTTGCTTCACAATCATAATTTTATTTCATTGCTATTTGAAGTATCTTATTTCTGTTATTTTGAACAATGAAGAGAGTACACAAAGAATAAAACTAGACGTAAAAGATTTTGTAATCGCCTTGAGAGCTTGCTGAAATTTTTGGCTTCTTGCATCTCGCTAGATATTAAAAAATTAATATTTTACAAACCATATCGAATATTTTGCTAATTTTATATTATTGTTCCATTTTTGATGTGGCAAATTATGAATCAATTTTAAAAACTTAACAAGGAAATTCTTTCTCTTTCTAGGTAGTTTAAAAGGATCTCTTGAGCTGCTTAGTTTCCTGATAAAATTAGAATTACCAGGAGTTGGCTTTTACTACGATCACTAATGCCGGAAATTTTAACTTAATAATGCCTATATATTTATCAAAATTTCTCTGGAGTTATGGAATAAAAGATATATATATTAAACAAAGTTCTCCTTGAATTAAAGTTTTGAAGTATACAGTATATTAACCTAATTCTTGAAGTTTAAATTCTATCATTTTTCTTAAACATGAGGAAGAGTTTTAATTTAGATATGTCATTTAAAACAACTAATCCAAATCTTAAAATGAAAAATACCAATAGGGTTTCATCTACAAAATCTGGCTTTACGTATCTTAAAATGAATGCAAACAAAATTTCTCCTTTGAAAGAATTGGATAGAATGTATTCTCTCTCTTTAAATAACTCTGAAGTAGTTCCTCTGAATAAAAAGTTTCCTGATTCACTCGATAAAATAAAAAGCCTTAATTGTAATTATTCTGTAAAAAATAAAATAACAAGGAAAAATTCCTCAATAAAACCATTTATTTATTCGCCCCATAAATACAAAAAACCTTCCATTAAAGTATCTATTCCTATTGAATGTTCTGATGGATTTTACAAGGTATCTTCAATTTTAAGAGCTTCTAAACCAATGTCTGAAGCAAAAAATGGTGGTCAAGTTTCTCAAATAAAACCTGTTTCAATTTCCTCAAGCAAGAAAAATGATTTAAAATTCAATATGACGGTCAATTCGTTCGAAAAATCTGGTCTTCCATACCTTAAAATTAATCCACATAAAATTTCTCCTTTGAAAGAATTAGAATTCTTTAAGGAATACATGTCTGATAAAATACTGATTAATAAAACATATGATAATGTGGAATGCAATCCTCAGTTTTCGTCTGTGTCAAAAGCTCCAATTTACAACAATGGAGAAGTTGCATTGTGGAATGAGAGAGAAAATTCTAGCATAGTCGAGTTTCCAATGGAATGGGATAATTTAGATTGGGGAATTGATGATTACTACCAAGATATTACCGATTATAAAAAGTAAGATGTAAAACTTTTTGTTTCTTGAATAAGGATTTGTATCCTTTGTCTTTCAATTATGGTTTAAAATTACAATATTTTTCCTCAAAAGCCCTTGTATACTTTGAAGAGTGATGTAATAACAATCAAACTAAATTTTGATTTTAAATGAAGAGAGTGGGGAAGAAATATTTTTCTGTAGATTTTTGACCTGACAAATATCGAAAGTAAATTTTTATTGTATTTTGAATTTTGTTTTAATTGTTCAGATAAATGCTGATTTTATTTATATTAGCTTGTAATCTGATAGTTTTATTTATTTATAAAATTCCGGAAGGGGGGGGGGTTGCTGTGAATTATTTTAATTGATATATTTTTATTCAGTTAAATTTAACTCAGTTATATATAATCATGAATACATAATAAATTTTGGAGAAATTTTAAAATCATATCAGGTGTTTATGCATTAATTTATTTAAAAGTTGTTCTTTTTTTTTTAGTGTACTTTTTTAAGACATGCATTTTATAATAATGTGTATTTTTAACTATAAAGTTTCAAGACGAAATTTATACAGAAAAATAAAATTTCATAGACCTAATATTGACTAAAAAAATTTTTTTTGTATTTACTTGTATGTAGCTCTCTCCATTATATATCTATTCTGCTAATTTACATATTATATTGATGTTTTATTTAGGTATTATTCTAAAATTTCCTCTAAAGAACAGAGAGACAACTATTATGCTGATTATACTGCTGAATTTCAGGAATATAAAACACTACGGGATCTAATTCTTAAGAATAAAAGATCATTTGAAGGCTTGCGACTTCATCTGTCTACTTGTCAAAGAGAAACAGAAAAATATAAAGTAATCAAAATCTTTCTCTATCAAAATTATGCTGGTTTAATCTAAAATTATTTTTACTTTATTTTTGAAAAATAACTTGTTTTTGTAAAATTTAAGAGTTAAAATATCTCTGGAATTAGTACTTAGCTTAATCATAGGGGTGTTTAGAAAACTAAAGATACACATTTGCCCTTTATATGTGTAAATATATTACATATATTTGAACATTCAAAACTTTTTTTTAATATGATTAAGTGCTCTAAAATCCAAAGTGCATTAACGGTTTAACAATAGTCATCTGAATTGTCTAGCACAAAATTTTATACTAAAATTTATTTTTGTAAATGAAACAATTATTAGTTTTTACTCTCTACTGGCATTTTTACACTGGTTATCATAAAGAAAAATCACAAAAACAGCGATAACTTGCCCCAAAATAAACCAATCTCAATGAAATTCGAATATATTGGTAAGTAAAAAGAGCTCTCTCTGAACAATATTATATTATGCAAAATAGTGGTGATGCAGTTAGAATGCGTTATTTGCGAGGAACATAAAAATGAATGTCTCAGAGCAAGGCAGCAATTGTCGCTACGTGTCTGAGATTAGAAATCTGGTATAACGAAATTGTAATAATGATATCTAAGCATCGTTGGACCTAAGAACTGTGATGGTGAGCTATTGGAAGACTAGAGGCAGGATAAAGTCAGATAGAAGTGAGTAGATTTCTGAATGAGAATCCATTTGTGGTTCATAGACTTTGACAATTTCTAACCAAGGATTCAGCATGCAGAAGTTTTAACCAAGGCTGGTCACATGCTACCACGAAAGCTGATGACCGATATTTGTGCATGAACGAATAGAACCACAACTCCGGCTAAACTCTGATCCTCCCTCGCTGAAGGTCTGGAAGCCCCCCAGGGGGCTTACTTCTTTAGATGAGTACAGGTATCACAATCCCGAGGTGTCCTGGTGATCTTTTCCATTTCCCTAGGGGTTTAGTGTCTTTAGTAAACACAGGTGTCATGTCCCTGGGGTACCCTAGTGGTTTTTCTCTATTTTCGACCCTCCTTCTTGTCATCAACTTTCCTCTTTCTCTCTTTTCTAGTCTAGACCACAGATAAACATATTTAGAATTTTAATTGTGTATCTTTAAAAAATGTTTATTTTTTACTGGATTATATTATTCATTGTTATTAACACAGTTTGGTTTTCATTTTATAATGTATTAATTTGGTTTTATTTTGTTATTTAATTTTATTTTCTCTAATTTCGATATTCTCATTGTGTTTTATTACAGGGGTGTTTGTGCTCCGGGGATTTTGAACTTCGATACCCGAAAATTCCGGGGATCGTCGTTCAAAAGGAAGTAGGAATAATAATGAATTATTTATTTTGATCTGGGTAGTTTTGTTTGCTTTGAAAGCAGAAAATGCAAGGTCAGTGTGTGTGGTGAAAACTTTTCCTTTCTTTCTCCAAAGGCAGTGATAATGTGTGAAAAGGGGGAAAAACTTCTTTTTTGTTCTTTCCTTATTGCGAGTTATGACTCATTCCCCTGGTTCTCGGGCATTCTCTTCTGGATTCTTTTTGGCAAGTAGGAGCGGCAGTAAAAATAGGGAGAGACTTCGTTCGACCAGATGTGCGATCACGTGACTCTGGGTTCAAAGGTCTTATCTCTCCTGGCGTGGCGCCAATAAGTAGAGAAGGGGGATTTTTCGCTGTATTAGCTATTTGTCATTGATCTCTTCGCAACTTTTTTTCTCCGCTGTGTAAAATTTTCGTTTCATTTATTGATGCACGTGTAAATTTTTCGTTTCGTTTATTGAAATATTTTTTTATTTATGTACGCAAGAGAATTTCACTATGAAATTTCTCGATATAAATAGTGATGTTATACAATTAGAAGAAGGTGTCCGGAATGCATTTATGTGGAATTGGATTGAACGGAGAGATGGTAATGGGGATACCATCGGCGCATGGTGCAAGAAAATAAATGTTGCTGGACAAGCATATTGTGTTTTTTGTAACTCACTGCTGAAGTATGGTGGGGAAGGATTCAAGGCTTTCACAAATCATTCTAAAACTGTGACGCACATAAAATATTCAAAGTGCATTAGACATTCAATGACTTTAAGTAATTATGCTAATTCAAAAAATACTGATGACTTACTAGAGACTGATGCTCGGCCATTGGATATAGTGACAAGAAAAGCACGCCAAGAGGTATTAATAACTTCGTTTATCGCCGAGAATTCTCTTTCTTTTAATGTAGCTCCCAATTTAATTGAACTCTGCAAACAGTTGAGCCGCAATCAGACGGCACTAAACTCGTTGGAAATGTCCAGGACTACTGCATGTTATAAGATGAAATATGGGCTCGCAAAAACTATTAAGGAAAATATCATTAAAACTTTAAAGGAGACTCCATTTTCTCTAAATTTGGATGAAAGTACTAGCAATGCTCAAGAAAGTATACTGGCAATATTGGTGCAGTTTTATGACAACAATCAAAATGAAGTTGTAGTTCATCATTTTGCATCTCTAAAGATGGAATCTTGCAATTCAGAAGCTGTTTTTAAAGCAGTTGTTAATACTATTGAAGATAATAATATTCCATGGGCAAACTTAATTAGTGTATTAATGGACTCATGTAACACCATGCGTGGAGAAAAAAAAGGGTGTTGAAACCAGACTATGATCAAACAAAGCACCCCACTTATTAGATATTGATGGTGACACATGCCACACAGCTAATAACTGTTCAAAAAAATTTGCTTCATGTTTTGATAGATACTTAGAAGATTTGTTTCATGACATCTATTTTGATATGAAAAGCTGCAGTAAAAGAGAAACTTTTTTCAAAATCTGTGAATCCCTTGCCATTAAAAAACTTAAGCCCTTGAAGAGACCAGACCATAGGTGGGTGTACATTTTATGCGTTTTAGAAAGAATCAAAGATCTGTGGGATGCTCTTATTGCATTTTATTTTCACTACTTGGATAAAACTGATAAAGGAGATTATTTTTCTTATGTTGAAACTGTATACAATAAAAGAAATATTTCTGCAGCTCAGAAAAAAATTGTTGAAGGGGTGTATTCTTGCTTGCATTCCCAACAACTCACAAAGGATGCTTTAGCTCGAAAACAAAGAATACTAAATGGGTTATTTGTTATGCAAAACAAAACTATATTGCATATGGCATTATATTCAGCAGTATTACCAGAGTTCAACACATATATTAAATTATTTGAAACAAAAAAACCAATGCTTCATTTAATACATTCCAGCATTTATAAATTGATGGCAAAATTTTTCTCTTTTTTTTATGAAGCCAGAAAATATAGAGTGCACATCTTATAATGATTTATTAAAGGTTGATGTCACAAATCCAGAATTCCATCTACCTAGCAAAGTAATATTTACTGGTGCAGAAGCTTCCACTCTCCTGAAGAAATTATCAAAAAATCATCCAATAGCAAAAGAATTCCAAATTTCTCTGATGAAAGCTTATACTAATACAGCACAGCATATGAAACAGAAATTACCCCTTAAAAATTCATATCTAATTAGTTTTACAGCAATAGATCCAGAGCTAAGAGGTAAAACCAGTACAATATTAGCTTTTGAAAAATTATCATCTTTTATGTCCCATATTTTTAGTGATAATGAAAAGTCAAAAGTAGAAGCTGAAATAAGGTTATACCAGAGTGATATTGATATCACCAAAGAAATGCTCTACACATCTGATGAAAGTAGAAATCAAGTCAAGTGTACAATTGATAAATATTGGTCTAAAGTTTTTAATTTAAAAGATGACTTCACAAATGATTATAAGTATCCTACATTGGCTAAATTGGTCAAAGCATGCCTTAGCTGCTTCCATGGCCCATTAGTGGAAAGTGCATTCAACTTAATGGATACACTTGTCACTGACTATAGAACCTCTCTTAAGATTGATTCCCTAGATGCAGTGCAGACTATTAAATATGATTTAATGGCTTCTAAAGAAACCTCATGTGAAAAATATGGCTCAAAAAATCCAATGACTGATCCAATTCACAAAGATCTCTTACTGAATATGAACAGAAGTTGGAAAACATATCAAGAGGACTTAAAAACATGTATTTCAGATGAGTCACCTATAGAAGTCTCTGAAAAACCTTCTACATTAGCAGAAAAGCAAACTGCTTTTACCTCTGCATGCACAGTTCTCGAGGAAATTTCTTCAACTGTAAATGAGGAAAATAAAAGTCAACCTTCCTGCAATTATGAAGTTCACCACAAAAGAAAGACAAGCCCACAAACATCAGAAAATAAAAAAAAAGCAGCAGAAATTAGATAATTTTATTTTAAAGAATTAATTCAGGTAATTTAAAATATTTACATAAAATGTAGTAGTTTATATGTTTGAAAATTTATGGTTTTTAATTTTGCAAAAAAAGTAATTCATTTAACTTTTATAATTAGGTCATTCAATACTTCATAATTGTAATTTTTCATTCCCCCCCCCCTTCTCGAAACTCCAAAATGTCGGTAGTAAGTCCGTAAAAGTTTCAGGGGATTTTTTGGGGTCCCACAAACGCCCCTGTTATTAACACTGTTGGTGTCCCAACCTGCATGTTTACTGTGTGCAGCGTCTCATTAGGAGGAAAATGGTTTCATGGGGATACCTTTTGCATTCCCTTGGGCCCTCACTTTGCTGTGGACGAGAGGCAGGAGTGAGCCTGCTCCCGTCAATTGGCTAGTGATAAGTCTCCACAGTGTCCCCGGACAGACATTACTGTAGGACTCAGATAAGAGGTGTTGGGTTTATCCGTTAGATCCTCACCCTGATGCTATATCCTGGGTGTACTCCAGGTAAGCTCTGAGCTTGACTATTGTGAGCTGACCAGCACAGTGCCTCCCTTATTGGACTCTGTGGTGGTTGGAGGCACGCCAGGATGAAGTTTTTTATGCATCTATGGATCCAAATTGGCTGAGCCTGGGCGAAGGCCTTGTTTTACCCAATTTACACATTGATAAAATTGCCGCTCATATAAGATGTTTTTAAATTTCTTTTCCAAATAATGAGATACTTACAAAATCTCTGTTTGCTATAAATAAAGGCCTTATTGGAATAGGCGGTGAACCGAAATCAGTAAAACACTTACAGTCCAGTGACCTACTTATTGAAACTTCGACTGCTTTGCAAACAAAATCTTTTCTACTCGCAAAAATATTTCTAAATTCTAGTGTAATGATGTCTGCACAAATCTCTAAATTTCTGCAGAGGTGTCATTTATGAACCTGACTTGTTGAGCACTCCTGAATCAGAAATACTTGAAGAATTTTCTGATCAGGTTATGATTTCAGGTTTGAAGAATCACACACACTCGCATCACACATAATTAAAAAAAAAATGCTTCTGTTATTCTAACAAAATATTTAATTATAACTTTTAATAGCCCTAAACTACCTACAACAATTAAAGCCTGATAACTAAACTGTAAAATTCGCCCACATACATTCCAAATCCTCTGTGCTGCTTCCAGTATTAGAGGTTCTGACATTCTCAAACTTCCTACTGCGAACAACTGACTTGCTCTAGATGTGCGTCTGCTAGACATGCTTCTACAGATTGCAGTCTAGAGCCTAAATGTATTAACTGTTCACAGCTCCATCCATTGGATTCTAAATTATTCCTTAAATGGAAAATAAAAGAAAAAAATACAAGAAATTAAAACTAATAAAAATATATCTTGCTTAGAAGCCAGATAATTAATATCCCCTCAGATATCACAAACATACTCTCAGGCTACCAAATCTTTAACAATATTCGCTACTATGCAGAAAGATGACAATATCACAAAAATAAAACATCCACTTTTAAATTTACTTCAACCACTTTCATCCCTCCTGAGACTGAATATATCTCTACCTACTCCTGCTGTTTCCATATCATCAACCCAAGCACACCTCTTACCATCCAACTCTTCAATAGCAGCTACAGTGTCGGAGCACCAGCCACCTATTCCTAAGTCTAATGCCATACTTTCCACCACTAATAATATGTTTACCCCTATTGAATCATCTTCATCAATCATATCCACTTCCAAATCCAACTCTGGTATTCAACCCCCTTTGCTCTACTACAATTCGAAATTTAAAACAAAATTCAAAAACTCATGCAAAGAAAAAAAGTTTAGTAAAAACAATAAACCAAAAATAGAAATAAAAATGATACCGCACAAACTGCAGAAAAGTTCACCTCAACAGGAGTCATCGGACGAGGAGATGATAGAATATAAGGCAGATGAGTACTTCTTATTGGAAAAGTGTTGGCAAAATAATGGTTGGAAACATAAAAATATTCACACATGTTAACTCCAACCTATGTTAGAAATAATTGGAAGTAATTTTTTTTCTTTTACTTTAAAAAACACATTTCTTTTAAAATTTTGTCTAGTACATAGCAATTTGTACATCTCTGACGAATTACATAAAAGGTCGATTTAATTTTGTTTTTTTCATTCATTTGATTTAACCCTTTCCATTATTTAAAGATCTTGACTGACTTGGTGGGGAACCCCCGCTAACCACCAAAATTTTGTTTGCTTTTATCATTAGAATACGATTTTTATACTTGTGATTTGATATTTTAACTTCTACTGAAACTGTGTTGTCAATATTTTTAGATATTTTAGCAATTGTTTTAATATTTTAACAAATATTTGGTGCAATTTAGCCAGATTTGGCTCTTGTACCATATACCCACAAACACTCAAACTCTGGAAGATTGGTATCAAAGTCAATCGTGCGTCGAAGGCTTCACAAACCTGGTCTTTATGCAAGGCTACCAGCCATTTTGCATCCCGCTCAAGTGACGCCATAGGTGAGAATGTTTGCAGTGGACACGTATCAATGGAGGGTTATTCTCTTTAAGAATGAGTTCAGGTTTAGCCTCGAAAACAATAGTTGATGTATTTTCATTTGGAGAGAACCAAGTACTCATTTTTATCCATGAATGAGATGCATTAGAATCAGACGGTGTCTGAGTTTGGGGTGGTATCTCTTTGGATGGATGCACAGACCTCCATGTCTTTTTCCATGGAAATGTTAATGCTCAGATCTATAGAGATACATCCTAGATGCTTATGTGCACCCTTATGCGAGGTCAATAGGTGATGCTTTCATGCTACAGGATGAAAATGCGAGACCACACAGAGCTCACATCGTAGGTGTTTATCTTGAGTAGGAAACAATGCAGCACATGCAATGGCCAGCTTAATCATCTCATCTTAACCCTATCAAGCATGTTTGAGTCACTCTATGACAAAGTTGCTCTCAATTCCTCTACTAGGACCCTAGCCCCTTTTTTCAACCCTCTTTGAAGAGCAATGGCTCGCACTTCCTGTTGAATTAATAGACCATATAATTGAGAGCATCACTCATCGCTGCATGTGCTGTACTGCTTCGGGTGTGGGGGGGATCATACACCATATTAAAGGTATTTTTATATTAAACTGCCACATCCAATTTTTGTTCATTGTATACATATGCTAATTTTTGCAACACTGTAATTGCCTGGTGACTTCTTTTTATGCTGTTTTATACTTTCCTATGTGTGTATTTATTTCATTAAACTCTAAGCATAACTTTGTGAGTTATCATCATTTTTGTGATTTTTCCTTATGTTAACCAGGGTGATTAGCTTAGAAAAAAGTTTTCACATCCATTCAAAACCAAAACAGATACATTTTTTTAAAAGTAGATTTTAAATATATTTCTTAATTTTTATTTCAGAAAATCTATGACCGTCTGGACAAACAATACAAAGCTTATCAAAGGGATCATGATTATATTTATACTCGTCTCAGGTCAAACCATTTATATAAGAAATTAAGTTACATCAAAAAATTAATAAAAGAGTTTGATGGAAAAAAATGTATGAATAATAAGAAGAAAGTGCACTAGCAACTAATGGCGTATTTTCTTGAAATAAGAAAAAAAATTTGTATATATTTGTATGGAAATACAAGGATTAAAATATTTTTATTTGTTTTAACTATCATATTTGACAAAAAAATGTTTGAATCAAATAAACAGTCTTTAATTGTTGCATTTTTCTAAGGTTGCGTACTTTCCCAATCATTTTCGGGAACCGATGAATACTAAAGAATAAATTTTCACTTTGATTTATAGGCTTAAAAGGAAATATTGATAACAAATAAAAAAATATAGAATTTCATAATTTTGGATCTTTATTGCATATTTTATGAATTAAATGAAATGCTGCATACATATCAATTATAAGAAAATTAAATTATCTTATAAGAAAATTGTGTAAATATGTTAAATATTAAGGTTTTATTTTTCCTTGAATAATTCTTCATGCAGTTGTTTTTGAATTATGGTTTTACCACTTAAAAACGTTTTTTCCCCCATTACATATTTTTTATTCCATGTTTCTTCTTAACAAGAAACTAAATGTAAATTTTACACAAATTTACTCTGCATTTTTAACTATTAAAAAACTGCTCCGAAGCTTGATAGGCTTAATTATTTAATAAGATCAAATCTTGTTCAAACTAATTAAAAATTATTATGGTAAATTGGTGAATTTTAACATTTAATCTTTGTATATGTTTAACTTTTAAAAATTTAGGTGAGATTTTTACATCTTCCCTAATTATCCGAAGTTATCTTGGGAGTAGCCGAATTTGTCAGGACAATTTGTTTTTATCATGTTTACACTCGGTCTGAAATTTACAATAAAAGAAAATACTCTGTTTTAATTAGAATTTTACTAGTAAGCAACTGCTACAGCTTTGTCATTGGATGGTGGGGCAGAAATCATTTTATTTGGTTGTATGTGTACAGGACAAGTAAGGATAGTTGTAATGAAAAGAGGAGAGAAAAAAAATGGCTATAATGTACAAAAGACATGCAGATGGTTTTTCAGATAGTAATTTAAAAGATGGATTTTGATTATCCTGTAAATAGCCTTATGGAAGACTATTGTTCAAGTTATTCAGATGATTTGCTGACAGCTCATTAATATTAAATTATTTTTTAAAAACAAAGATTCCACCTGCCTCAGAATAACTCAGATTAGTGAACTGATAATAAAACGAAATGCTTTCCCAACTGTAAAAAGTTATTAATTCAATTTGAAAACTGCATATTATGCTTTGTTTCAGTTCCATATATTTAATTATGGAATAAAAAATGATTTTTTGGAAAGTTCTTTCCTGCACAAATTGGTAAAGGAAGCAGTTAAATTAAGGAACAAAACCTTTTTTAAAAAATGTTTTTAAAAGTAGAAAACGAGAATGAACATTTACATCTATCAGATCATCATCTTGAAAAGATGAATAATATTTTATTCATTTGTAAATGTGGTAACTTCTATTTGTTTATTTATTATTTATTTGTATTTTATGTAAAAATGAACAATGTATATTTTATTCATTTGTAAATGTGGTAACTTCTATTTGTATATTATTTGTATTTTATGTAAAAATGAACAATGTATATTTTATTCATTTGTAAATGTGGAAACTTTTTTATATTTTTAGTTGTAAATTTCAATTTGTTTTAAACAGTTATCACAGTTATATATAATAAAAATTTAAATTATCAATTTGAAACAATATTTATCTCTTATCTTAATGATTTATATTTTAATTTGAGCTATTTTTGTTACAATATATATATATACACATATACATTTACTCGTTATTTTTACATTTCATTACAGCTGAACAATTCCCTAAAAGTAAAATCAAATGTGTAAAAATAAAGAGTCTTGATCAAAAACAGCAATGAATGCAGTTTGAATATTAATTTATTATATGACTTTTCATAGTTCCTATTTTCTCTAATTTTTTTAGACTATGTTTGCAAGAGTAAAACATTTTATGTACATTGTTTTATTCCCAAAAAGTTTAATTATATATAAAAACTAAGTTGAAATACCTGTATTTTATAACTACAGTGGGTAAAAAAAGTATTGGCAATTGCCTATAATAGATCAAATTAGATAACAAAGGAAATGCTTGCCAATTTTAACTGGACATGACGAACACAGGAGGTAATAAACACACAAATCTAATGAAACTTTCATTTTGTCTTTTACAGAAAATATGCAATAGAAACGTATTGGCAAAATAATTAGTAAAATGTGAGAACAAAATCAGGATATTTTTAATACTTTGTATGCATACCTTTTGCATTTATAACAGCTTGTAATCTATTTCTCATAGAGAAAACCAAAGTCTTGGTTGTACTATTGGGAATTTTGTGCCATTCTTGCAGGAGTATACGCTTAAGTTCGTCTTTACACGAAATTTTATGTTTCCTGACTTCTACGTCCAATTTGTGCCATAAATTCTCAATTGGATTTATGTCAGGCGATTGAGGCGGCATCTTTAACCGGCAAGGAGAGTTATACAGTAACCACTCCCGGGTGAGGTTCGCTATATGCTTAGGGTCATTGTCTTGTTGAAACACAAATGATGTTCCTAAGCCAATTTTTTGGGCACTGGATTGCAAATTATGGCACAATATGTCGATGTACGTACATGCTGTCATAATACCATCAATGAAGCACAGTTTACCAACTCTGTTTGCTGCTAAACTAAGATGCTTCCTCCACCATGTTTCACAGTCGGTGTTAAATGTTGTTTTTCCAGTTCGGTGTTTGGCTTTCTCCACACATATTGTCGTCCATCACTCCCGAAAATGTTAAACTTCGATTTGTCAAAAAAAATAACTGTGTTCCAAAACTCATCTGATAAATTAACATGAGATTTTGCAAAATCTAATCTCTTTCTTCGGTTTCTTTCTAGCTGCCCTTCCATAATAACTTTCTTCATGTAAAACATTCTGTATAGTCTGTACACTAAAAGTTTTATGCGAAGTATTAGCAACATCTTTGGCTAACTGGGGTGCACTTATTTTGGGATTTTTCTTAACCTCTTTGATAATGCTATGTTTCTCCCTTGCAGAAAATATTCCAGGCTGTCCACTTCTAACCTTATTTTCTGTGGATCCTGTCTCGTTGAACTTTTTTACAACACTTCTGACATTAAATAAGCTTGTGTTCAGTTGTATTCCTATTGCATGATAAGTTAAACCCTCATTTCTGAGCTGAATAATCATGTTTTTAACATTGACATCCAACTCCGATTTCAAAGCCATTTTATCGCGGCATTAACAAAATAACGTTTTGAAATAGCACTGCAAACTTTACACTAACAGGCTTTCTTATCAGTCTAAACACAAGACCTAAACATGACAAAATTTGCATAACAGTTAGAACTTTGCCAATACTTTTTTGACATGCAAATTTACGTTTTTGTGTAAAAGGCATATTAAATTTGTGTGTTTATTACCTCCTGTGTTATGTCCAGTTAAAATTATCAATTATAGACAATTGCAAATACTTTTTTTACCCACTGTATGTAGTTTTTATTTAGTAAAATTCTGAATATTTTTTCTTCAAAAAATGCAAACATGTTTTAAAATTTTTTTAATTCACTGTAATGCAAGACAGTGCTATTATTAAGAGCTTAGATTGTGATATTCATCTTGCATGCAATTTTTTACATTTTTATATAAATATACCATATTATGTATCTGAATTGTGTACAAATAAAAGATTATGTATGTACAAAACCAAAGAAATTAAATTTTTGTTTCTTGAATCTATATTTGAGTGTGTGAAATTTTGTAGTTTCTTCACAAATCAATTACTTGAAATTTCCATCTTGTTCTGATTTTTAAAAAAAGCATTTATATAAAAACTTTTTCTTACAGTAAATGCATCAAAATGAAACTAACATTTTCTTGACCCTTTAAAAAACTACTAATTTTGAGGTAAAACTGCTTTTCAGGATCTGACTTCTGGCTATGATTCCTCTCCTGTCATTTTGTATATCTTTGGCTTTACTTTGTCATGGAGTAATTGCAACAAGTTAATATATGTTTCACCTTTGAGCAGGGAGTATCCTTAAATTTCAGAAAGTGAAAAAGATTTATACAAGCCTGCTTAATGGGAAATTTCATTTTCATCTTTTATACTGTTTTTATTTATTTTAAACCATTCATTGGCACTTGCATCATAAACTCGCACATTTACTTATACAAGCCTGAAAAGAATTGGGTTGAGTAAGGTTAAGGAATTGCTTAATGAGACTTTTTAAACCAAGCTCGTTCTTTTATAAGAAATATATTTGCCATAGTTCTGTAATTTTCTCTCCCCACACAAAATGAAAAATCTAAATACAACAGCACTTTCTCTTCATAGTACACAACAAAAGTAATATACACAAAATTTATATTAAAATTGATAGGGGAAAAAAATAACTCGTACATGAATTTAAGCAATACATCCACACAAAATATTTCCTTCAATTGATGGAATCAACAGGTCTGAATTAATGTCTTGTATCAGTAATTTTTAAAAACATTCCTATAAGTAAAAATTAAAATAGCATGTTGAAACTTGTTTACCATTTGGCTTGTATAAAATATTCATATCTGCATTACACTTTTGGGAATTAATAGTAAGACAAAAAACAAAACTCCATCTGATGTAACAAAATTAAAATCATTTATTTACATACATTTCCTCTTATGAAACCACAAAATCAGGAATGTCTTTTAAAATTTCAGTAACTGATGGTGTAACAAGCTCATCTGCTTCATGATTCATTTTAGAATAATCTATAACCAATAGAAAGCCAACTAATGTTTCAGTAGCTTCTTTTGTATCAAAGTCAGCTTCCCATTTGTGCAATTCACGGATAACATAATAAACGGAATGCTCTTTTAGATATTCCCAACCTCTTTTTGTATAACACAGCTAAAAAAAATAAAAGTTCAATTATATATTAAACTTATAGAGCTGATTTCTTCAGATTTAAAAATGCAGAATACAAACACATTAGAGCAATTTATTTTGTTTCTATAATACAAAGATATTTCCTATCCCCTTACAAAAAAGCATTTTTACCATTATGTTGCAAATTGTGACTAACGTACATCTTAGGCTAGTTTTCAAAATATGACAAGTTTTCCATAAAAAATTTATCATATACTTTCATTTCAGTACATATACATTTGGGCAATATCAGTATCAAAGAATGCCTAATCACATACCTACATATAACAGCATCTATACACCAATTATTTTTAATTCAATAGTTATTGGTTTAATAATTTTAAAAAATATATTGAAAATTATATGGTTTCAAAAATTAGTTGAAAGAATTATTTTTTAATGTGAAAAATATGTAGCAAGATATAGTAAATTTTTCATTTTTTTTCTTTCTAATGGGCTGCACACTGGCAACTAAGCCTTTACAAACATGGCAAGTTCCCAAATGTGAGTGAATATCAACATTGCACTATTCAGCTACTCGAGGGTTTTGTGCAACGGATCTTGTAACCACAAATGTGAGAGCCATTTAATGGCAGCTCTCGTCACTAAATTTAGTTGCTTGAATACATTTTATTCAAGCTCTCATCGGATGCCAAAAAATGCACATTTTTCATAAAATGGCTTAAAAAAATTTGCTCACAAAATGGAAACCCTATTTGAATCTTGTGACTAACTATACATAAGAAAATGAATCAAAAGCATTAACAGCAATAATTCTGTAAAAAAGAAATACTTCAGTTACCTTAAAAGAATTATGGTTTTAATCAGAAAACTTCGAGAAATTAAATTTGCTTACAAATATAAAAGGAAATTCAGCTTGAAAATATATTACCAGTGAAAGTGCCTGCACTAAAGCTCTGCGTATTATAGGTAATCTTTCTCTTTCCTTGGTATCTTCTAAATATTGACATTCCAAAGGCAGTTTTTCCATATCTTCCTCATCATATTCTTCTGAACCCATCAAAGGCAACAACAGAACTGGGAGAATCCCTTTTTCAAGTAGCTTTACATGACTACCTAGAATATTTTCATTATTGCAACTTTTTTGTTAAATGTGAATGTGTGCATAATTTTCTAGAATATAACAGTAATTTCATTTTGTACATTATTTTGAAGTGTTCTCTCTCCAACATAAATGGGAAACGCAAATAATAACCTATTCAGTATATTTATTACACTTGAATAAGCAAAGTGATAATTTTTTCAAAAAAAATACTATTAGTACAACTAACATATTTTAAGAGATAATGACTAATTATTGAAGCAGAGAATTGTAATCAATAATCTAAGAATTTAAAAAAATAAGAACGATGTAAAATACATACTCTGTTCAGAACAAAGATTTCTCAAAGTAAGTGCTAATCCAATCCGTCGAACATTTGTATCTGAAGCATTGAATGATTGAAAAATATAATCCATCAAATTTTCATTTTCCAATATTAATCTAGGAAAATCAAAAAGTTACATTAATATTAAAACAAAAATTAATAATTTGAATATTTGTTAAAAGATAAATTATTCACATTTCATACAACAGAAATATTCAAAAAAAAAAAAAAAATCAAGATTTGTTAAAATTACATCATATTTATAATTTTTGTCATTCGCAAATATGATATATAAATAATTATTCCCCTTGAATATATAATTTGTACCTATTAATGATAATCAACATATTATTAACATACACTTTTAATACAAAACTTATGGATGCACATAATCTGCTAGATATAAAAACAGATTTAAAAGTAAGGAAAAGATATAAAAATTAAATGTCTTCATATACTTAAATGATTATTTAAAAAAGGAATGACATGCCTTATAAATTTAAAATTTTTCATTAAGTGTCTGATTTTAATTTATGTTACACTTTGAAGCAACACAAGGACTGTTGGTTGGCAATGGACCTAGTCATTTTAAACCTCGGTCAAGTGACAAAAACTATGTGTGCCTGAGCTCTTCATCCAAACTTCCACACCACATTAATGGGAGGGCTTTGAGCCACTAGATTTACCATATATGATCTTTTGCTGCAGGTCTTCAGTAGCACTAGGTAGCATACTTGTAGCTGGCATTGTCGAATTGCGACCACTCGGTAACTGTGGCCACTTTTGATGATCAAATAGCATAATAAGTTCGTCATGTTCATCTTTCATTATATCTTCAAATCATCTTTACCATTGCTATGACTCTCAAATCCATAAATAAATTATCACTCATTTGCACAATCAGTTTAAAAAAATTCTATATATAATTTTTTTAATCTTATTTTTGGCAATTGACCATTCAAAATTCATTTCTCATTGCATATTACACCTAATTTTTTTTACACAGTATAAATGTTCCTTAGAAAACTGAGAAAAAAAATCCTGTAAAAAAATACATGTAACATATTGTAAATTTGGGGATATGTTCCTCAGTTTTAAAAAAGCATGCAAGATGAAAAATCTTTCCCTGAAAAACTGTGCAAAAAAATAATAATGAAATCCACTTTACATATTTATAAAACTCAAACAATTCATTTTTATAAATCATAATGAATTGTCAGTGAATCAAAATCCAGTCAGTTTTGATACAAATGGCCTCAGTTGGTTTTTTCTTGTTGTTATAAAGTCTGTTATTCGTGGTTGTTTTTTTTTCTTTTTGGTTTGTCAAGTTCTGATATAATTCTTGATATCCAGCTACACAAAACTTATGATTATGTTAAAATTTTAATGTACCCTCTGTGTCAAAATCACGAGTAAAAAAATGTTGTTCCATCCTTGTAGCAAACTGCAAGCCCTCCCTAATTAAATCAACTGTTAATAGCTGAACTTAATCTTCGACTTCATCATTATCTCTCTCAAATTCTTTATTATCATTAACTTTCAAAAATTGGTGATAAAATCATCCTCACCCAAAGGGAACAAATCCCAAAATTTTGGGAGGATTTGTGCTAGAACAAAAAAATTATGTAAAATAAAAAATTCATCAAATTTGTGCACTGTGTTATTTCAAAATCGTGTAAAAAAAGAGATGTAGTCCACTATCACAATCTTAATAACGTCAAGTACATGTCTTTCGTGTGGTTCATTCATAACTCCCAACAAACTAAAACTGACTTTCAAACTAGTTATTTCATATTAGCTCTACAAAGGCAATATTTATGCATATTTTAAAACAAATGCTAACCAATCACAAAATTTTACAAATATTATGATACTTGGAAATATTTTTTAAAGACGTGTAAATAATACATCATACACAGCTTATTGAGAAAGCTTTATTCATTTGTAATTATTATTTAGTTTCAAAGATCTGTATTTTATGACAAAATGATGCAATACCTTTGAGTTATTCCAATATTTTGAATTGGAGTTATAAATCTCTTTGTGTAACACTAAAATTCAATACTTTTTTTTAGATGTATTCAACACAAATTCAAGATATTTAAGTTTATTTCTCAAATTTGAAAAATTATGTACTGTACAGGTCAGCTTTGGTACTTTACCACTTGTTTATCAATCATGACAATATAGTGAAAGATGCATGTGATATAACAATATAGAAAATTTGTCTACAATTGTTGCCAATTTTTTGTACCAAACACTGAGAATTAATTAAGCACTTAAAAAACAATTTCATATCATTTAAGTGAATTACAAAGAAGAATTTGAATAGTCCCTATTTACACTAATTACTTACAACTAAACACCCAATTTTTGAGGATAATAAAGTACTTTTTCCCCCATCAACCATGAGCATTAGTGAAATCACTGGCAAACAGAAGCTAATTTTTTTTATCAGCTATTAATTCCAAAAAGCATTCAAAAGTAACTGATATATTATTTTAATAGTTAAGTCACAACATTTGTGGCAGCAGTTTTTGAGCACCTATTTATTAGCCTCACTGCACCCAAATTAATACCATGATGTACCATTTTCTACCAAAATCTGTGATTGATGTTTTTTCATATAAAACACATTACAATTTTTGTAGCTTTGATATCACGCTTGATTCATGTGTTTCCAATACAGAAGTGTCAGTTTTTGTTCGGCAAAAATAATCTACAGGATAATATGTAAGTGTATTAAAACAAATGGGTATTACATGGGTCACCAACCAATTTTGCCAAATCCTGTCATTATATAAGAAAACAAAATTTTTGTTTGAGCATATGGGAAGAGATTTCTACTATTGGCTGTATATTGTAGCACTTAGCAATATCTTTTGATTTGATGAATCAGTCCAATGGTATAATATATATGCCAACAAACATAATTAAAAGATATTGATATATTTTAAATCTCAGATAATTCAAAATTAATAATTTTGATAGCAGTAAAAGATAATATTAACTTTTTAAATAATTTAAACTATTACAGATGAATTAAACAGAGCTAATAAAGTAAAATATAAACAAATTAATACATACTTTTTTCTACTTGGATATCCTGACATGTTAGCAAAATATAGTGCCAGAAATTGAAATTTTTCTTTGACTTCACTATGGTTTGACAAGAAAACTTTCAAAATTTTGTCTAATAATTCAGCATCTGAGAAGCAGTCATTCTGTTGCAAAACCTCTTCAAAGCGTGACATGTTGGACACAATGTAACATATTTCCTTAATGAATTTACAATTTATGTCACAAATTCTATTCAATAAGGAAATGATTAAATCTTTAGAGTTTAACAATGCCATAACTCCTTCGTGCACAGTTGAAATATTTATAACACATTTGTAGGCAAGATTTAAAGTTTCTTTATTGCAATTTGTCTCTCCCATATATTTCACTAAGAAGGGAACATATTTCTTAAAAGATACTATTTCTAAAATTCCATCATATGTGGCTGAGAGACCTAAAAATCAAATTAAATCTTATTAAAAAATAAACTTGCTAGATTTACTGTCACTTGCGTATTAATGTCCCTGCAGCCAAATTTGTGCCATGCAAATCACATCATTTTCCGCCAAATGTGACTGATTGTTTCTTTTTCCAATAAAACACACAAGAAACTTTTTTTGTTTTGGTAGCATGGTGTTATTCATAGGGCCCAAATTTTACTGCAGTGATGTTAATGCGTAAGTACTGATTTACTTTTATAAATTCAAAAAAAAAAATTATTTCATTCAATTTATTTTAATAATTTCATTTAAAAAAAATTGGTATTTTCTAATGAGACTAAAAAAACAGTTGGTACTTATGTATTATCGCAACCTATTGGCAACATAATATGAAACCTAGAACGTAGTTGCCAATTCAGCGCATACAACACATATTTTCAAATTAAACTATTTGGATACATTTGTATTATCACAGCAATCATCAACTCTATTAATAACTTGCCAGGTTGGCAACCTGGATTTCCTATGTGTAGTGTGTACTGCATTGGCCAGCGGGTGCTTTATTTCATATGTCACCAATAGGTAATGATAATATATAAGTACCTAATTTGAAGTATAATAAATAATTTTAAAGATATAAATAAGAAAAATATATAAGTACAATAGATACTTTAGTACTTACATTCTCCTAAAAATGCCAATGTTCAAAGTAACTTGCCAAGTTGGCAACCCTAATTTTGTATGTGTCGTGCGAGCCGAATTGACAAACATGTGCTTCGTTTCATATAATGTTGCCAATATGTTTGCAATAATATGTAAGTAAAATACTTCTAATAACTCTAGCCATAGAGTCAGTCATAGGTTGGATTTTAAAAAATGCCTGTTAAAATTATTGAGTGAAATACACAACTAAAAAAAACTTCACAAAATGAGCAGAAAAATTTCATTAATTTATTTTTAGCTTAACTGATTGAAAGCATTCGAATTCTACTCCATATAATTACTACTTTTTTTATTTGCTATTCATTTCATAAATTAAAACTTTTTAAACAACACCTTACAATAGTTGGTAAAAACCCACTGCTCATGCAAAACAATCAAGTACATATAACAATATGCCCTGAATCTAAATGATTATATTAGCAACTATAAAGCAATAGTTCATGAACTTTTTCTAAGACCTAATGTATAAATGAGACATAAAATGTGTATGTATATGATATAAATGTATTTACAGGACATACTCTCTAAACATTAAATATTCTGGAAGTGTTTTGAGGAGACTGTTTTCTTGCAGTTTTAAATTACCCCTTCACTCTGAATTTTACACCAATTTGTTTAATTCAAATGGAAATCAAGACTCGGATGTTTAATTTTTCAGTTCATGATAAGTTAAATTTCCAACCTTTTGTCACCAAAATATTAATTTTAGTCAACATTGCTCCAATTTATAAAAATTTGAAAAGAAGCTAGTTATGCTATCCTACTTCAAATTTATAACTGCACTCTGCTATGTTCTGGGGGAAAAAAGATGGACAGTTAAGAGACAGTAAAAATTAAACATATCATTGTCACCCAGAAATTAAGGAAAAAAATGATATTAACATGACCTGAAATATAATTATGTATTAATTGAACTTTTCCTTAAAGTAAAAGTGATATCTGATTGACAAAACATGTTTTCGAAAAGAATTATTGCTGTAATGCACATTTTAAAATTATGATTAAATGTTTAAGTCAGGCATACTTACCTAAAAGATATTCAAAGCCAAGGATTCTAGGACCAAGTCTTGAAGCCGTATTTTGTATTATATTTAAAAGATCTTCATGAACTTCAGAAGTCATGATTTAAAATATTTTGTTTCAATGAGATACCTACAAAGGAATAAAAATTCAGATATCAGACAGAGAAATTATTGGCTCAAGTGTAGTATAGGGGGGGGGGGGGCTTTCGCGTTGGCGATTTTTAAATAGATATTATGGTGAGATAACGAATTCATTCTGTCTTCCGGACATCTATCGTTCAGTGAAGTAGCTTGGCGATCGATTTTGGTAGCCCCCCCCCCCAAATACTACACTTCAACCAAACTATTATTTACGTAAGAAATTAGTAAATTACATCTACAATATAATCAGTCAACAAATCTCCCGTATTGACCAAGAAAGTGCTTATACTTACCGAAGTAAGTATAAGTAACCATGTTTATATATTTGGTCTGAATAATACAAATATGAAAATACTGCAACGATATATCTATTGGTTTCTTCAGCCACTAAAAGTTTTAATCTGAAGAAATCTTCTATTTCACTACGTTGAATATTTTATTTTTAAAACTAATCGTAATGTAGGAAGTTCTTATGATCCATATATGAAATTTCATATATAAATCATCTTTAAAGTTATATTACAAATTCTTCAAATTTCAAGTATCGGGAACAGAATATTATTTACCGAAGGAAATTCTCGCTGAAACGTATTCAACAATTATATGTCCAACAAAAATGATAAATTTCTGGATGTGATATGAATGGTATCTTCTCGGTCAATACTTAATAGCACGTGCAACATACTACAATGCGCTGTTAGATTCGAAGTACCCAAAAGCACTCTCTCATTGGTTCAAGATTGCTTGTTTGGTTTAGCACTTTTGGGATAGAGACAGATAAAAGGAACAAACAAGACCGGACAATTAATACTTAATTTCATTGGAGGCACCTATTCCTATAATCTACAAACAAGGATGGGTTACTTTGATATTTTTGGCCTCTTTTTGAAAATCGCCAAGTTCATGGTTGGGTTAATTGAGCCTACTAAAATCATTCTTGCTATAGCGCTCGGGCTGAAAGGTTCGTATATGAAATTCTAGCGGCGAGATTTATTGGTTAGGTATTTTATAATTTTGAATTGTAATGTTTAATTGTTAAATGTGTTTGCAGTTTTTATATTGTATTAATTTTCTGTTAAGTTTTCCATCATTTTAACATATTTGCTGATTTATGGAATTTCTAACTTATGTGAACAACTAGAAACTTTGATTCATAATTTTGAATTATTATTATTTTACTCTTTTTATATTGTATTTTTTTTATTTTGTGCTTTGATTTGATATAATTAACATTTTCCGTTCATCGACTTTCTAGCTTCTGCCATGTGAAAGCCCGATTATCCGATCACGTGAATGTAAAAATTTTATGCTTTGATTATTTATAATGTTTTAATAATCCGTTTTAAAATTTCCAGGTATTTACCATTGTAGTAGATTCATTATTTTTTTTAGTTCCTGCTGTGTGATTGCCCACTTGGCCGATCTCGTAAATGTAAAACTTTTTCTTGTCGTTAAATCGAAAGTTCTATTGATTGTTATGAAAAATTAGTGTAAATATATGAGGTAAATTGTTTGGCTATATTTTTAAATGATTGTGAGAATAATAATAGAAAATACAAATTTTCTGGAGGTGTTCTTGTAAAAGAAGGGTGCCCTGCTAGGATCCAACCAAAGGTAATAACACTATTCTTAATAAGAAAATACATTCATTTAATTAAAGTAAGAAAAAAAATCATTATTAGAATGTATTATCTATCGCAAAAAATTTTATACGAATCACATGTAAAGATCTACACAATATGTTAAGATTTAACTTTCCCTTAACCTTTTCCATATCATGAGTGAAATTGTAGATTTAGATATTTAACACATTTGCTAACATGTGAAGCTTCCTAGACATATAAAAGAAAAACTAGTTGTAGAAATATCAAAGATTCTATATTCCAATTATTAATAGACTATCTTGGTAGAATCACTCTTTATATCAGTGTAATATATTTTTCAAAGCATAATCAAGCATTTCAACTGGTTTATGAAACTTGTATAGAGTTCATTAAAGCTAATCTTGAAATGGGTATTGAAAAATCTTCAGTATTAGAATATGCATTCGGTTAATAGAAGCACCGTCCGTGCACACACCAACACAATTTTTCCAATTTAATCCTTCTTTTTCAAAAAGCTCATTTACTTTTTTATATATATCTTTTCCACGAGTATGACCTTCCAGAGGACGACAAAACAGTATATCTTCATGAATGCTTCCCTCATAAATATATCTTACAAAAAGTAACAACTGTGCTATTTTTGAAATGTCTGTCGACTCGTCCAGTTGTATTGCAAACTTTGAGCTGTCTTTAAGCCTCATAAGAAGCTGTTGAAATTGATCATTGCTAATGTCTGAAATTCTTTTGGACACAGTGTCATTTGATAATGGAATTTTACTAATTTCAGCAGCATGCTGTTTTCCATGAACAATTTCAGACATTCTTATAGCTGCAGGTAGTAAAAGTTGCTCTCCAAAAGTAAAAGGCTTTTTCGTTTTTGCTATCAAATACGAAACTTCATACGATGCCAATAGATATTTATCATTCAAAGTAACATACTTCTCCAAAGTGTTCTTTTCTTTACTTGATGTTTGCAAAAGACGCTCAAAATATTCTATTGGCTTTTTTGATAACGTTGCATGTTTAGTATTCAAATGTCGTTGCAGTTTTGACGGTTTCATGCTTTCTGCAGCCAAAACTTCTTTGCAAATTAAGCACACTGGTTGTTCTTCATTGTTGTGAGAAGAGCATGTGAAGCCATACTGCAAATATGATTCGTCATATTTTCTTTTTTTTGTTTTGCTAGAAGTCGGATTTGAAGCACTGCAATTTGGTTATGACGGCGTGGCAGACTTATTAGTTGGAATTTTAATTAGCCATTTATCCATGATGGTTAAATAATAATAAATAATTAAACAAAATGTAGTTGAACTTTAACGTAATAATTAAAAACACCAACTGAAAATTACACAGTAAATACACACATGTCACTACGAAGACAAAGCTGAGTCCAAACTGAAGTACAAACAGAAAAATAACTACACTCGAATCTTTACCAGTGCAATGACAACAAATTACGATCAGATCAACCCCGACGCATGGCGTGTTCAAAGTGTGCAGCGCACAAAGGCACCGTATCACAAAGACGCCGAAAAAGAAGCTTTAATTTAATTTTTTTTATTATTCTTTTATAAAAATAATATGCCGATTCGCCTAGCCTAGCTTGATTATGCTTCCGTATTGTATGTGTAAGCTGTAAGGCGACGCGGCGTCTGGGTACTTATAATCACTAAGTTATCTTGCAAACACTGACGCCGGCGGCCAGACATCAATGTCGAACGTTCAGTTGAAAATCGAGGAGTGCGTTGTATTTATTATTTTAAATGCTACTTCCATATTTTCATTTATAGGCCCTACATAACAGTTTTGCATTGCCACTTTTTTCAAAAAATAGTTATAATAAAACTACAATAGTATTTTGTATGATTTTTATTTGTATTTATATTTGTACGTAGTGTGTATACTAATTTTAAAATTTTATTTATAATGATTGAAAAGTATCAGATCTTTGCGACCCCCTTTCAGTAGTCTCGCGACCCCCAGGGGGGTCGCGACCCACAGTTTAAGAAGCCCTGGTATATACTAAAGTAAGTAATATGTTTTAACTTATGTGTAAATAATTCTTAATAATAAATTATTCATCATTTTGATAATATTTGTGCTGTTTGTTATACAGGAATAGACCTTGAAAATCTGCCTTGCCTATTTAGAAACAGGTATTTCATCCATATGTTACATTTCATGGGTGATGAGGAAAGTGGTAGTGAAAGTAATGATATGTGATTGCCTTTTTATGGTATAGATGTACTAATAAGGATTAATTTATTTTTTTGTCCAGTAATGGACCAGTTTTTGATATACTATTTGTTTTATAAATACTTTAAATAGTTATAGTTTTGCAGGTTGCTTTATATGTGTATCAACCAGATGAATGAAGTAAATATTCTTACATCTCTGAAAGTCTTGAATGACTTTTTGATCTTAAAAGAGTGTTAGATGGGATTTTCAGCTGTGGTGACATATACATTATAATTGCATCACAGTTGTGAAAGACTTTCTAAAGCATTAAAGATTGTGTAATGTAATTAATTAGTAAGTAATATTTATATGATGGGAAATGCAATATAAGTTAATATTTTATTTAGTTTTAAAAGCAATCAATTGTCTACTTTTTAAGACTGTCAACAATATTAGTTACACAACACTTTTTAATACAGTAGGTATAATCCAAAACCGTTTGAAAAATACAATGGTTTGTGCAGTAAAGTAGCTTAAAGAGTGGTGCATTCCATATTATGTCAAAGCGGTACAAGTAATAAATTTTTCTTAAATCGAAAAACCTTGTATAGTTGATTTTTCATAATTTTTACAAGTTCCATAAGTAATCAATCATTAGCTGCATAGTTATTTATATTAAAATTTTAACATTTACATGCAACATAAATACATTTAAGAAAAAAATGTTTACCAGTACATGTTTTGTAAAGAAAATTAGGAAACTGTATTTCTTTTTTTAAAAAAAAGGTATAAAGTATTCATTCAGTTTTGGAATCCTAGAAATATTATGTAAGTCAATTATTTCTTTGCTACTTTCCATAATAAATGATTCTGTTGTAGCTAAGTTTATCAAAATCGTTTCCTTCAACCCCACATTAGTTATACTAGAATCCTAAGAGGGTTTTCAGATAAAAATATAACTTAGTTCTTGGTTTTGCTAGTTATTTTTATAATGCTTGATACTCAGCTTAACAAATATTAATTTTTTAAAATACTATTAATACTTCAATATTTTCGCGATTTATACTTTTGTATTACTATTTAAAAAATAATTTTCCAGATGTGCTAACTTTCTGAAAGTCTCCAAAATATATAAAACCTGCAGCTAATTGATGAATTGAGCCTTCACATAACAAATAGCGATCTTACATAGATATATTAAATCAGTCGCATTAAAATAGAAAGATAGCTTTTTATTGGACCTCGTAAAAAAGTTTGTTAATGTCTCTGTCTCAATTGCTACTATTACTTATTCAAACTTGCATAAAGACTTCTATTTTTCTTTGGTGATCTTTTTGACAATCACATCATTCTGATTTTAAAAAAAATGTATTAAAATAATTTTATATTATTATATTAATATTTTATTTTAGTAAAATGATGAAATTCCTTAGAACTATTAATCTTGGAAGGGTTTTATTTGAAATTTAAGAAGTTATTGCTGCAAAATAAAAGATTCGCAATAATATACTTTAGTATTCTAATGATATATTTCAATTATTGTGAGATGAATGAAAGAAATGCATTTATTAAAACAGGCTCGGATGTGTGTAACGTGACAAATTTTGCTTGATTGAGAGAAACTCAGGAACGATCACAACAATCTCATATTAGAAAGAATTGTACATTTTTTAATAAATTCTGACGGGATTTAATAAAAATTTAGGAAAGGCTGGGCATGTTTTTCAAAGATTTGTCTGATGATTATAAAAAAGAATTCAAAAATACCTTATTTATTAAATTTTTTCCGATAAATATCTCCGAAATTTCGGGGTTTTTTTTAACATCTAACTATTGGATTCACACATTTTTTTTAATATCTAACTATTGATCAGCAATAAAATAAAGAAATGTTTAAAAAATTTGCTTAGTATAAGAAATGCATAAAATAACAATTGAATACCATGAAATTAGTAAAATTAGAAACCTGTGTTGCTCCATGACCCAATCGATCAATTTAAAACATTATCAGCACATATATATATACCTGATAAGATTTGGGCTAAAAAAACAAATTATAAACTTCCTTACTGAGATCACTATGTACCCTAAGATTAACATTTATAAAAACAAAATATAGACCTTTATAAATCGTTTCTAGGTTTAAAAAGAAAGAAGTGGAAAGAAACATTGTTTTAGCGAAATGATTTTATGTTCATTGTAACAATAAAATTAATTATTTGTTAAGATTTTTTCGATAAATATCCGCAGTTTCTCGGTACTTTTGGCTTTCTAATCATTAAATTCAATTCTTCAATTAACAATAAAATAAAAAGATATTTATTAAATATGCTCAATTGTATAAAAAACAATGCATAAAATAACCACTGAATACCATGAAATTAGGAGCCTGTGTTGCTTCAAGACCTAATCATTCAATTTTAAATACTGTTAACTTACATACGCTCTTAAGGCGATATGATATTTTTTACTTTTAATATTTGATATTTGGTTTTAATTGCATTTTATAAAGGTTAATATTTAATAATGATTGCATTGCAAAATGTTTGTAAAATTTAAATTTTTTTACCTTTTTTAAGCCTTTTTTAAATCCTTCAGGCTTTTTTTAAATATGGCTCTTTTCTTTTCAAAATTTTTTTCCAAGTACCTTATAATATACTACATAAAACTGTGCATAGGTTTTTTTCTGCTGCTGCTCTTTAATTTTAAATTAATTTTTTTATAGTTAAACTTCCAAAAATTCGCAAAAAAACATTAATTTTGATTTTGAAATTTTTTAGAAAAAGTACTAAACACACACATGTTGGAGCTAATCCTATGCACAGTTTTACAAAACATACATTTCAGAACATGTATAAAAAATTTCAAACCCATACTTCAATTACCAAATAGGCCTTAGGGTTTTGAATAACAGTATATGTACAAAAATTCAACATGGAGAAATATGAGTTTGAAGTTTTCATTCCATGAATAGCATGATATAATATTCATCGAATAGTCTGAAACTTTTATGAAATGTTAATTAGCTTATTTAAAACTACTTACCATAAAAAGTTGCACAAATGTAGAACAATTAAACAGCATACTGCCATAATAAATATATAGAAAAAAACGAATGAAAGATCAATATTTCATAAAACTTTATCTTAATAATTATAAAAAAAATACACACACTTCAGAGCTAATTCCACGCTCAGAGCTAATGCACAACATGTACAAAAGATGTTTATGCCTTTATTTTTTATTTCCATGATTTTAAAAGCCTTCGCATGTTAAATATTGTACACTAATAAAAGCAAAATCAAATAACAATTTATAGGTAAAGTACATCAATATCTAAGAACTGCATATGTGCATTTGTTTAAATAAATATCTTAAAATATTTTAATAATAAAAGTGTTGAATCTCGCACACATGGGTTATATATATCACCAAATACAAATATATAAAAATGGGAGAGTTTTTTTATTCTTGCGAATTAGATTTTTAATTACCTGAGTTATCAAAATGAGATTTAGTATTTGTGCTTTGGGAGTATCCGTTTTGAAGTTTTAATTTAATTCATAATAATATCATGAAAAGCACGCACACCTTTTAAATCTTGACCAAATCCATTTGATCTTCCCAGTGAAACAAACTAGGTTTTTTGCATGAATTGCACAATTCTTTCTTAAAATGATTTATTACTGCTTGTATAATGTCAATCTCATTGATGCACATTAGAAAAATAATTAATTCATTTGTTATCAGGCTCTTTTCTAGCAGATAATCTGAAATGTAGGCGTGGTAGTTGCTGTTTAGCATCAAACATTGCTCCATTACTTTATAAAAAATGCAGGTAAAGCTTTGAAATTTTACAGGCATATTTATAAAGATTCGGGGTATCAAATAAGCCAATATAAAATTTTCGACAGTTTACTCATTTTTAGTGTACCATATCAACTTAATAAATTTCGGGAAGAAAAGAAAAATGCTTGAGGCAATTATAAGCGCAAAATACAAACATTAACAAATCGTTTCGAGGATTAAAATATATTTATTTTTACGTATATATGTTTAGTTAATTGATGTTATTTTCATTGCAGCAATGTACGATTAATAATAATTGGATTATTCCAAATGAGATATAATGGATAAATATTTTTACTCGTCAAACTCAAAACTAAATCGCCAAAATCATAAAAGTACGTTGAACTTTCAAGATACAGCTGTGGAAGCAGTTCAGTTATTTGGTTATCTTTCAGCAATTAATTATTTGCTGACAATCCCTGATTTTGGGATACGTACGGTTCCAGATGTTTCGAGGGAGTGGTCTTCATGTAAAGGTTTTAGAAAAAGCAGTTTTGTAAGTTTGACACAATGAGAAAAATGTTGTGTTAAAGCTTGAGCGTAGAATCAAGGCGATCTTGAATGACTGTGCCGTGAAACCTTCCATAAACACTTCTGTCATTCTATATGTGTTAGTTGTTAAACACAGATTTATATTTGTACTGAAGACATCAGTATTTGCTTCATCATTTAATTATTCACCAAAATGATTGAAGATAAAAAATTTCTTACACATTATAAATATTTTAAATATAGTGATATCACATTTAAAATCAGATCCATCATAAAATAATTTGAATCAAATATTATTCGAAATAAGCTTGCAATTACAAATAAATGCAAAGGAATTCAATCAAAAAAGTTCTGTATAAAATCTACATAGTATAATTTGAAAAGTATTTCTTCATATTTTCCTCGCGTTCGCATAAAATTGAATAACGAAGGGGAAAAAAAATGTGCTTGAATCTTTGCTATAAATATAATGTGTAACATTATTAACAATCTCAAGTGCAATGAAGCATTTTTACTTGTGATAAATTTATTGGAAAATATATCACTATATTTTTTTACTTATAATTGCACGGAAAACTTTTTTATAAAAATGCAATTAGTTATTTAACTTATTGTTAATATTCGAGATTTGAAACACTAGCAAGTATTAAATTATTTGAAAAATGGAACTACTAAATATTTCAAATGGATTTTATGTCATTGCAGCAACATGCGTATAATATTAATTGGACAATTCCAAATGAGTTATACAATGGCTAGTAATTCTGTTAGAGATGTTAAATCGCCAAAACCTTAAAGTAAGCTTATTTTCAAGATTTGGCTGTGAAATAAGCAATTATGTGCTGCCGAACCCTGATTTAGGGGTGCGCAAGATTCTAGAGATAAAAAGCGGAGACAGAGAGTCTGACTGCCTTTTCCTCTGAAAAGGGGCTAATTTACTTTTGACATTTATTGCAGACATCTGGTCAAAGTGGTTCAATAGTATCCGCTTAGAGGTGTGGTCTTCTGAGAAAACAATTTGAAGATGTATTTTTGTTCCATTGACACAATGCAGAGCGTTGAGAAAAAATTTGCGAGTAAAATCAAAGCTATTCTGAAAGATTACCGCGTCATTTTTCTTAAATCATCATCTAGTTCGAATGACATAGATCTATATTTATATTGAGATCAGCAATATTTTCTTCGTCAATTGATTTACTTGCAAAGCAGTTGAAATGATTAAGATAAAAAATTTCCTACACTGGGGGAAAGTCAGATATATAAACGAAGCAAAGTTTTTATAAGAATATAAATACTCACATTAAAAATAGATATATCATAAAATAATTTGAATCAAATATAAGCCGAAATTAACTAAGCAATTATAAAGAAATACGTAGGAATTTAGAAAGGAAATTTCTACGTAAAGTTCAAAAAGTATTTTTCTTGTTTTTTCACGCGTTCTCATAAAATTGAATAACAGAGATATTTTTATAAAGCTTTGCAATAAAATTCCATGTGTAAGAATATTGACAATTGTTAAGTACAGTTAGATCATTTTTACAAGTGGTAAAAGTACAGCAAAATTGCATTTCATAATACATTAATATATTTTTATAATCCTAAGAAAAACTTTTATTATTAATATGTAATTAATTATTTAACGTATGTTGTAATTTTGAAACACTAGCAAGTAGTAAATCATTTGAAAAATGTTTCGGATGGTACCGAGTAATGAGATATATGCCATTATTATTTATAAGTTCTAAAAAACATTACTACTTTTTGCTAAAAGAGTTAGCTATCCAAAATGCTAAATATTATAAAGTACAGGCAATTGCTCAGGAAAATCAAACATACACAATAATATAAAATTTTTCATGAAAATAATTTAGCTATTAATATTTTTGTTTTTTTTAGTTGTTTTTAAAAAAACACCTATATTTCTGAATACGGTGAAAATTGTTTAACTCGAAACTGATTATTTTGGAATTGAAATATTTTTTCGTGTTAAAGGATATTGTAAAAAAAACATATTTCAAGAAAATTAAGTTTATTAGAGTACATTTTATTTACATAGATGTGAATATTCATGTATTTAATAAAAATCAATGAAACAAATACATTCACAAGAACTTAACGAAATTTATTACAAAATTCACAAATTTTTTGAAAAACAAAACATTTATTGAGTTTTTGGAAAATAATCTGATGAAAGAAATTTAATAGTTAACAGTGGCGTTACGTAGAATATTAGGGGCCTCCTGCAAAATCAGGCTTTGGGCACCAAGCCATATATTACGTTATCCAGAATATAAACGTTTTGACGAATGTCAACAATATGACTTGAAAATAATAAATTAACTTCAATTTTTTTAATTAATGGTCGTTACAGTAAACGTCATCCTATTGATGCGAGCTGCTAATTTATTTTTCTCTACTTTTCACAATACATCAAATTTAATGAGTTAATTACATTTATTTAATACTTAAATCCATCAAAATATATTTAATATTTTTTTAAAGAGATGTCAGTGGTACTCAATGGCGTAAAGTACACCCCCGCATCGCAAGGAGGCCCAGGATTCAAGGGGCCCATAGCCTGAATGATGTCAAATAAGTAATCCTTTGTAAGATCCGGCTTGGGGCTTAAAACCAGACTTTATAGGGGGCCCCTAATATTTTCCGATAGACAATTGGTGGTACTTAAAAAACTTTTGAAATGACTGCCCCCTTGTAAGCCCATTACAATCAAATTTATATTATCTGAGACTGCCGGCTCTAGCAATTTTGCCGTCCCGGACAAAAATGAAAAATACCGCCCCTCTCGCCAAAGTAAAAAAAAACTATTATTAAAAGATAAAAATTGGTCATAAATGCACACCTATAAAACTTGAATATTCCTTGCGAAGAAAAAGAGAGCTAACAGTTTATATATATGTATATTATATACTAAAAACTAAAACATAAGAAATTACCACTGTTTTTTTTTCTGACTTTTAATTCTGAAAACTTTCTGATCAATTTGTTCAGCTATTTCATGTTCGATAGCCAATGTAGCTAAGCCATTTAATCTATCTTTAAAATTTGTGAACTGTAAGAAATTTTTTATTAATTTTAATTTTGAGAAATTAATACCTACACTTGCCAAACTTATTAGCAAAGAAAGTAAAATAAATGCAATAGCAAGATTTGGAGCAAATTCTAAAACAGAAATAAATTTTAAAACTTCAACTAGGCTTTTTTTTTTTAAACTGACATTTTCTCATCTGCTCAATCAAGCGCGTTTACATCCAATGATTCTCCGTCGGTCAACATCAGGCCTGCCCCCGCATATCTAGTAAATTTAGCCCTAATTTTTTTTAAAGTTTCTCAACTATATTAAATTTGGAAGTTCTCTTCCAGTTAATCTTTCAACTGGAAGGAAACCAAAAAAAAAAAAAAAAAAAACTTCGTTAGAGTTAGATTTCTCAATACATGTATACCTTACCATAAATGTCGTTTGTTCGATCTTGCTGGCATCAGGGGCGCAATCTAAAATTATCGAATAACATTTAGCTTGTTTAATTTTATGAACAATGTGTAATTTTATATTCTCATATCAGGGCCGATCCTAGGGTGTCGGGCGCCCGCGTGCGAAGACCTAATGTGCCGCCCCTCTAGATAATTTTTTATATTTTGACTAATACTAGCATATTTAATTACTTATTATAATATTTTCATATTTACTTATTATTATAATACTTATATATTTAATTACTTATTACACAATACTTATATATTTAATTACTTATTACACAATACTTATATATTTAATTACTCTTATTACATTACTTATATATTTAATTACTCTGATAACATTACTTATATATTTAATTACTATTAGAATACTTATATGTATAATTACTTATTTAATACTTATATATTGAGGTTATAAATTCATCTAACTCTATGAGAGTAAAAAGTAAAACATTAATATAAATGCAAATAAAATTTGAAGGCAAAATTTTAGTTTTTGGTCAGCTAATGGATTATGATCACGGCAAAATACTTTAACAAAATAATAAGCAAGCATAAACATTACCTTTGAAATAAAAATTGACATTTTATAATTCGAAAAGTAAAACAACAGTATTTACACAAAAAATACATTTTAATGAAAAAGTACTAAATCTTAAATCTCGTGAAACGAAAAGTATATAAATCAGACCCTTACAAAGACTACTTAATAATTAATTATAAAATAACTTTTCTGGTTTTCTGAGAAGCAAATTTGTCAATAATTTTGGTGAAATAAATTTTCTCAGAGATTTCGGATTCAATAGAGAATATGTAGCTGTGGTAGACTAAGGTAAAGGCAAAGGACTCGTAGCTGTTGTGTCATGAGTTCGAGCCCATTACTACTGAAAACCTGCCGTGTAGGGGAGCGATGCAAGTAAAATCTATCGAGAGCTCAAAGTGGTGTGATGTGGTAGTTAGGAGAGGGGGTACCAGCTCAGGTGACGTCCTTGTAACTTGACCATGGTTCAAAATTACGAGGTCCGTTGCCAAAAGCGTTCGTGTAGCTGAACAGTGAGACGTAAATATTCACTCTCTCACTCAATAGAGAATGTGTCCATATCTGAAAGCATTTCTTGTGTAGCATTCCTAAAGACTCCTAGAAATTTTTTTAAAATATATACTTTACCATCAATAGAGGTCACACATCTAATAACAAACTCTGTTTGTTCTGTGTGATTTACATCTGGAGTAAAGTCAAAAATTATAGAGTAATATTTTGCTTCTTGGACAATGCGTGTTATCTCATTACGAATAGATTCGGCCAAAATAGTAATTATTTCATTTTGAAAATGCTGGCATAAATAGTATGGAATGCGTGTTTTGTTGTTTTTGTATTTACTGACATTATTAAGGTGTTCTGAAATATAACTGGATAAAATTTGGTCAACATCTAAACCGTCTTTAAAAAATTACCACTATCTCATCTTCGTACTAGTTCCTCTAAATGCTAAATTTTGACTCTCTAAAAATTGTACTTCAGCAATCATCCTTTCAATGATGGCACGTCATCGCCTTTTTCTCTCGATTGAATACCTTTAGTTGTTCCGTATCGATAGTACAATTTTCCAGTCTTGTCTTTAACTCGCACCACGATTTTATACAGTTTGCATGTTTCAGAGTATTTTCATGATTATAATAAAAATAAAAAAAATACGTTATATTTCTCGTTCTAATAAAATTCTGTCTTTTTGCTTCCGGCAAAAATGTCATCTCGGGATATTTTCGATACTATTTAAATATTAACGCATGTGTGTGCAGTCTTATTTGAAAATAAATTTATAATAATTCTACTAAATTTATCTCTCTTTAAATTAAAAAAAGATTGCAAACGTTGAAATTATTAACCTATTATTTACCTAATTTACAAAGTTTTATTTTCCCCAAAGAATTTTTAAGAAATTCTTTTTCAATACTTCGATCAGCAATAACACAATTACTTATAATTACTAATAATTGTAACATAATATTACTAAATATCTCCTGATGTATAAAAAGAGAGAGAGAAAGAACCACCTAAAAACACATGTATTACATTGACTTAACATGTGGTGATTCATGAAAATGATTCATATAATTGATGATTCAGAAAAAAAATAAACATTTGCAATGAACAAGACAACTGAACCGAAATTTTTTTTTTAACTACTGGGAAACAGTAATAAAGGAAGTGCAGATTTCGTTCTAGAAGTGGAAGCTGTCTTATGAAAATAATAATTTAGCATTATTAAATATTATACCTATTTTATCCAAAGTTGAAATTTTACAAACCGTGTACTCTTAACTATAGCTATGGACACACATATACAAATAATTTCATTGTCATTAAAATTATATAGCTAGTTTTCTTTTAACTCTGCAATCCTTTGTTATACACGCGTATGTGAATTTATTTATTGCATAAATGTATACGCATATATATATATATATATATATATATATATATATATATATATATTATTTATTTTTAATGAAAGAGATTTTTTCGAACTAAATATATTTTTTTATAGTCCACTTTTTCATGAAGGCAAATACAATAAATGTTCCTGAATACGTAATCGTAATAGGGTAAAAATATAGTAGTACCTTTCAATAAGGAACCTTGTGTTTGACACAATAAGTCCAAGAGCCTGAAATTTAAACCCAACAGACTAGGCATTGTGTTCAATCAGAAATTCAAGTCGTATAAATCTTAAAATAAATTATATACAAATAAATACCTTAGTCATAGGAGTTTTTTTTTTATTTAAATTTGAAGTTCATGAGAAAGATGAAAATTTTTAATAAAAAAAGTTTAATTACTGTATAAATGCTTGAAACGAGCCCTAAAATCTTGTACTTACAGAAATTTATCGAAAATATTCGCAAGGATCTTTTTGAAAGCTTGTGCATTGTGTCCTCCAGTGCTGGTTCATCCATTGGGCGCTTGGGAAAGGGGCCTGGAAAAGCTGGACTTAACCGGATCCAAGGGCCGCACCTTCGATCCTACAGTGCCAAGGGGGCCCTTTAGATCTTTTGAGCCTAGGGTCCGAAATGAGCTTAAACTGGCACTAATGTCCACCTAAGCAAGCATTTTTATTTCTTATGTAAACACAAAGAAAACACGCCTCCACGAGTTGTGTGTGTGTGCAATCGCTTTATTACATATTCTGTTTTCTCTAAATCAAAGCATGGAACAGACAATGTTACAATTTTTATTTGTCTGTTCCTTTCCTCTGTTAAATTACATTGCTTTATTAGGAGAGCATTACATTTCATTTATTTAAAGAGGAACACAAACTTGTCTTTAAAATCTTTACCAATATGATTTCAAAGAAATTCCACAAAAAAGAAATAAGAAACTTTTTTTTCAGTGTCCCTTATATATATAAATAGAATGTCCCTTAATAAGAGGTCAATACGTGAGATCCATATTCAAAGCGACCGGTAGCAACATTAAATGTGCTTTATTCAGAGGTGTACACTACAAAAGAAATTTGTATATTATTTTAAGTCTAAGAAATACAAATTAATTCGAAATTATAAACATAGTTACCTGTTGCTATTTCAAACGAGCTAAATGGAAGAGATTGAATTGTGTCAATTTCAACAAGCCATTTTTTTCGAAAATGAGTCTGTTGATGGTAGAGATTACAAGCGTTTGTTTTAACTTCAAATAACATTTAAAACTAAAATGAAACATCACTTGTGTCTCGCTATCTTCCAAACCAGTGATTCCCAAAGTGGTCTATATAGACCCCCAGGGGTCTATAACGCAAGGGGTCCACGTCAGTGAAAAAATAATTTAGAGGTCCATAAGGGAGTCTACGATAAAGGCTCTCATTAACCCACATCGTGATTTTAATTTTAAAAGAAAATGTAACCGCAAAGGGAAGCTAGATTTTATTTATTTAACAGATTATTTACTAATTTTATATTCATATATAATGAAGTTAATTTGTACACTTACGAGGTGACAGTATATATTTTACAAAAACAACTAACATCATTTCAGTTTTTCTTGCCAGAGTTAAGGTAAAGGAGCATTATATTGAACGTCACGTATTTTCCTTGTATCTCACAGATAATCTACCAGGATAATGTTTTTTGAACCTGTGTTCATTTAAATGCTCTCTATTCAGCAGATTTTGAATCTAGGTTTAAGAAGGCTTTAAATATATATGGTAGACAAAAAAAAAAAAAAAAAAAAAAAGACAGGATACAACTAACCGAAGAAATTTAGGGTTAAACTCAACAAGATTGATGCCAAATGTTGAAAATTTGTTATTGAAGCGTCAGCTTCATCTCTGCTATTAAACACATTTTTGTTTGTTGCTCAATAATTTTGTGTATTATTAAATTTAAAATTAAAATTAATTAACATGTTTTTCTTAAATTTTCAACACTATACTTCACTGCAGTTAAAATTTTTAATCTTTTAAAGTAAGTAGCCGTATACCAGCTATCAAAAAGCCTTTTATCAAATTTAATATTAATTGGGTGTACCCAAAAATGAAAAGCATGGTAAGGGGTCTAAAGTCAGAAAAGTTTGGGAACCTATGTTCCAAACATTCTTATTGCATCTGTTCACTTTAAGTTAGCTGTCACCAGAGAGATGCAGTAAGTGGAAATAATGTCCTTTCTTTATGACCCACTCGGGATGGGGAGAAAGTTACAGAAGCAAATAAGAAAAAACATATCAAATTTCATGATTTAACCTACACATCCTTCAAGTTTCAACACATAAGAAAACTGACTTTAAGCGTACTCTCAGTACAGAATAAGAAAATAAGATTCATAAAATGAAATACCAGATTCACATTGCCAGATATAAATATATAACTGGAAATTGCAAAAAAAAGATAAATCAAATACATATTTAAAAAGTAAATTCTGTCAGAAAGCCAGTCAAATATTTAAATGGGCATGTAAATGCAAGTAATTTTTTGTAGAGATATTTATAAATTAGAAAAGTAAACAATAACTTTTAAACAAACATAATTTTTAATTCTACGTAAAAGCAGAATTTTGAAGAACTGCAAATTGCCGAACGCGGCTCTAAGCAAAATATTGTTTTGTGCACATTTGTCACCCTTAACGTAGTAATATCATATACAAAAGATAATAGCTTGTACTTGTATCCCGAGGTCGGGGCCCATATACTTGCTACAACAAATCACCACGCAGTGTAATTTTTATTTTTTAGAAAAAGACGTAGTCGTTACAAATTTTACTAGCAGTAGTCGGCGTTTCAATACAGTCTAAAATAAAATTCAGGTACTTAAATAAGGTACCACACACGCATGTTTCTAAAGTATAAATAATAATTTTTCAAAAAATAAAAATATTTTCATACCAATTTTTTTATAACAAAAAAAAGTATATTCCGAATTTGGTCCAAATGCCGCCTCGAAAATGGGCCCAGTTTCCTCGGCCCTAGAGGAAACTGGTTTTGTTTTTTTCTGGCTTTGTTTGACTATTGTCCCAATGCTGCTAATATAGAGACACTAGTAAACACGGTAAGGGGCTACGTGAATTAGATCATATGAAATTACTCCCCAACTAGGAGTATACAAAAGAGCGGGCAGATATATATAGATCAGGATTAGCTTTTAATTTATGTTTTCTTTTATTTCTGAATTCTTAGCTATGTTGTGAATCGCTTGATTCGTCTATTTGATTATATGGCATCTGGTTATAATTAGGACTTTTAAAAAAACGCATAAAACTAGCATTTTTTTAACATAGTACCAAAGTGCCATTAAGTTCCTACAATATAAAATTAAATTTAGAACTTAGCTAACATTAACATTATGTGAATCTTGAAGTCTTTTTTCAAACAGGCTTTGTTATGAAAATCATTTACTCAAAAGTCAAAAGAAGCTGCAAGATTTTTTCTCTAATAACTTAGTACCAAATAAAACTACAAAAAACTACCATTTGATAGAGGTATAGCTCACTAATAAAGAAAACGAGTATTGCTTATATAAGCGTTGTAAAACCAAATGCAAAAAACTCACTTCTTTCACCTATTTTGTTTTTCTAAAATTGTAAGTTTATTATTAAATTAAAAACTTTTAATTTCGCCTAATTCATATTGAATGTAAACATTAGATTAACTATACAAGATATTTTCGTAAAGCAACTTTCGCAAAAATCCTTTTTTGACACGCCTTCATTAAGCATCGATCCACAGTGCGCTAGCAATGCTTGTGTGTGTGGTATTAAACAAAAAACCCCACTTTTTTAATGCGGTATTGTCGCGTCCAACATGAATTTTGCTATCAGATGAAGGATGTTTGTAAAGAGTAAACATTTAAGGACAATCGGCCAACACACTATGCACTAACATTGTATTTTTCTTAAATTATGCTGTGTTATAAGGAAATCGGGACTTGATTTTTCAATAACTATTCAAAATTCAGCATATTTATTGGATTTATAAAAAGGGTTTTTTTTGAAAAATTCGTAAAAATATTTGTTTGATTGATTTACAACCATATACGGCCTGCGGCCGCCCCTTGGCTCGGCCGCCCGCGTGCCGTGCACGCGCTGCACACCTGCTAGGATCGGCCCTGTCTCATATAAAAGAGAAATTATCTCGTTCTGAATATTTTTTCCTAGATAGTGTACTTTAACTTCCTTTTCCAAATTTTCCATAAAAAAAAGTATTTTTAAAATTTGGTCCAAATGCCGCCCCGGACATGGGTCCGGCTTGTCCGACTCTAGAGCCACCCCTGTCTGAGAAGTCCTTAGTTTTTGTATGTATTCTAAGGGGGGGGGGAATTTCTAGTGCTCTTCTTAAAAAAATTCGCATTTATATTTATATACGAAATGTTCACTTAAACTTTTTGCTAGATATAATTTAACAGAAATACTTTTATAAATTTTGCATAACATATTTCTTACGGTTCAGTTTTATTAACTTAAATGTTTGAATTTTACTGTTGCATTGACAAAGTATTTTATACGTGCTTCAGCATTCGATTTTTAAGATATTTAAAAGAATTTTATATACGAATTTGTATCTTTAATTTCTAAATAAAATATAAACTTTGTACTTTTGAAATGTTTTAATTACATGTTTCGAAAATAAGATATAAATGTTTGTCATGTATAACATTGTTTGCAGCTTCTTGATCTTACAAATTTCTAAGTGCATGTGAATACTTGGTACATATGATGTTAATTGTATTGCGAGAAACGATTACTTGTAACAAAATGAAGCTCTTATAGCCTACCTAGCGAATTTTTGAAATTGCATATGAAGTTTTATTTTTCCCTTTTTTCAGCAAAGTACAAACTTTAAAGCATCAAAAAAAATTTTGTTATTGAATTATTCAATTTTTTTCTTTAGCAAAAAGTATGAACACAAAAAGAATAAAAACTGATTGGCTTTCTTCCTTTCTCATTAAATAACTTTTGATGGATGTGTACAGTACAGTACTACATTCTTTTATAAAATTGAAAACGGAAGAATGCTTACGTTTTCTGAAAAAAACCTAAAATTTTAAATTTATCTTCTATTTAAGTATTTCCTAAAATTAAAGACAAATTTAAACAATGAGAGAGAAAATCCTTCCTTTCCTTTGTGTATATGGTGTGGCGAATTTTACTTATTGAAAATTTATGTTATTTTTCAATTTTTTTCATTTTTCCAAGAGTTACTTGAAAATAAGCTTCAGGTTCCATGAAAAATGCATCTTTAACTTACACAGGAAGCTATTTCCCTGTTTGAGTATTTCGCCACCACTCGTATCTGTAGTAAATAAATTTATGTAATCTTGTCCCACTCCTCTGTTCTTTTGCAGGTTGTTTTTTTAAAAATAATTATAATAATATTGTATCATTTTCATGCTTATTTTTTGTATCGTTTTCTGTCTATCCCATGTTAAATGGAACCTGGTTAATCTCTCTCACTTAAGTTTACTCAGGAAAACTCATACACATACATGTAAGTAGTATGTAGCTTTACTTTCCTCTGTTCTGCGTTAGTGAATTTTAACGTCACCCTGTTCAGTTACACGAGGGATTTTAGCGACGAACCTCGTAATTTTGAACCATGGTCAAGTGACGAAGACGACGCCCGAGCTGGCATCCCCTCTCCTAACTACCACACCACACCAACGGGAGGACATTTGAGCTGTCGACAGATTTGACAACCATTGCTCTCCTACACGGCGGGTCTTCAGTGGTACTGGACTCGAACTCATGACATGCCAGCCACGAGTCTGTTCCCTTGACCACTAAGCTAACAGTGCCACTTCCTATGTTCTGCAGAGCATAATAAAGGGCTGATTTTAAAGTAGCTTTGTATATTTAAAATACTAATATATTTTTACTTGATAAAGCCCAATCAAAATAGGGCCCTCGGTTTTGTTGTTGTTGTTGTTGCACTAGGGCCTTTGGTTACCTAGTTACGCCCCTTATATATAACTCTAGATTAAATAAAAAAAATTAATAGTGTATTTCCAATCCGAACAGTCTGGAGAGTAAAATGTCAACTCAGGTGTCATCCTCCTCAATTCACCGTGATTTAAAATTGCGAAGTTCGTCCCCTCTATACCCCTCACATTGTATCGCCCAACTAAATTCAATCAGAAATTAACGAAAAATCTAATTGTTTACTTTTATTATAGTAGAACTTTCTGTTCACATCTATATTTTTTATTCCAGAGAGCGCAATTACTGTTGGATATTGATTAGGTTTGCTTTCAAACGTTTCTAGCATTCTGTATTAATTTTTAACAATACGTTTCAAAAATAGATTTTTACAATGTATAAAGGTACTATCCCTGCTTACGTGTTTTTAAAAATTATATATTTTTTGAAAAAAAATTAAAATTTTTAAAAACAATGAGTTAAATTAATGATTTTCAAACATTCATTTTTTAAGTTAGCAACCTAAAAAGGAATCAGCAAAAAAGTAAACGAAAAATATTCATATTTCTTAGAAAATTTAAAATATGTATATGTGTTCTATTTCTATGGTCATTTTGCTTTGAACTTTTTTATCTCGCTATAATCTTAAATAAAGTTTTCACACACCGTCGAATAGTTATAAAAATAGACTTCTAAAATAGAAGCATGACTTCGATATTTTCTTACAATTATATTTTCATTAAATTTCTCACAAACAAATTCCGTTGAAAAACTTAATAAAAGTGTAATAATGATAATGTTTGATGTGCAGCATAGTGAGATACATAATAGCAATTATTTTCCAGTATTTATTAAAATGTCTATTTTTATGTTATTAACTACTTCACACAAAAACTCACAAAAAATTATTAATCCAGTTACATTTAAAATATTTTACGTTCTAATCAAGATAAAGCGTTAAAAATATCTAGCCAAAATAATAAATCAGGAAAAAAGAAACAAGAAAAATGTTCCCAGGTTTTCATAATAAGCAGATTGTCCTGTTCGTCTTCAAAGTGTCGTAAAATAGCCCCCCCCCCCTCGTGAATCATGAGATGGGTCAATTACAAAGGAAAGTATTGCATTCACCATCTAAGATAGGAGATAAAAGCCCTGACAGGCTAGGCGCTCCAATAGAAAACTTCCCTGTAAAGGAATGTATTTAGGGAGTGGAGACAAACTAACATTCCTTCCCTTTTCTTCCTCTAGGAGGGTCCATTTATTAATCATCCTGTAGCACCACACTTTCCTCTCTTTCATAGGAATTCTCCAAATAAAATATCAGAAAAATAATTGAATAGAGAATATCCGCCATCAGTATATGTCAGTGAAGCTGATGCGGGGCAGGGCGGGTTCGATCCGAAAGGCAGGATGTTTGTGTTGTATTTCTTCTGTCTGTGTTGTTTACCGTGTATAAGTTCGGTGGTGCACGGTATAAATTAAAAAAAAAATTTAAAAAAAAAATAGAGACATGATAGAAAAATCAAAAGTATGAAAAAACATTCACTTTGAAATAACGGGGAATAGTGAAAGAAAAAAAAGAACAACAAATTAAATTTACATTTAACCATTATTTTAATTAAATTCTTTTTGTTTTTAATAGAAAGGACTGAGAATTATTGGAGTAATTCAATATCATTCATTTTCAGTTTTCATGTCCTTAATTTAATGTTACTGAGTTACACACAGCAAAGATTTTGCCACTTTCTTCTAGTAAACTAAGGTAGTGATTTTCCCTTTTGTGAGCATAATTTGTCCAGGCATAGAATGTTCAATAATACATTAAATTTGAAATAGTTAATGGCTGTGGAAATTATCTAAAATCTGAACTTTTAAATAACTTCAGCAATAAGTTTTAAAATTTTAATTAATCATGAATTGTACACAATTTATCAAAATGCTTTTAAAATTTCAGAAATATAATCCCTTGGTTAGAGTTGGAAAGATAGTAGTGTTTTGAAAAAGAAATTTAAAAACTGAATTCATATCTGCTTAAATAAAATAAAAGAAACTGAATACAAAGAAGTATAACATTTCAGTCAACACTGAAATTCTAAAAATCACAGCTTCCTGTTGTGAATGTGTGGAATTTAGGAGAATGAAATGTTATCTGATTAAATCCTCCACATAAAAAGTATACAAATATAGCATGTCAAGTTATTGAGATTTTATACATATATTGACAGAAATTTTATACATATATTGACAGAAATTTTATACATATGAAACAATTTTTTACAAATACTTCCTCACTAAATTATATATATATTGACATAAAAATAGTTAAGAGGAATATAGTGAGCAAATATTATTCCTTCCTATCAAGAATGTCATTTCAAAATGAATAGCTGCTTCAATATATTAAGATGACAATGATTTTGATGTTCAAAATGTAATATATATATAGATTTTTTTTACAAACAAATTATTTTATTATAGTTATACTGGGGTGAGGTAGTATGTTGGTCAAGAAATATTTATACCAAAATGAACAATTTTTGTTTTATTTTTTAATAATGATATGTTTTTAATACTTATATAAAGAACAAATTAAAATTCAGTATTCATTTTTTAAAAAAAATAATAAATCTGCAACCCTTCTAAATTATTTTGAAATACCTTCATATTTCTCAAAAGCATGAATGTTTTTCAGAGCATCTTTTTCTATTATGATCTTATTTAAGTCAGGGCAGTTTTGTTACAAAAGCTGCTGAATTGTTCATGGTGCTAAATACTGGCTAAGTTGCAGCCTTAGTGCCAGGAAGAAAAAATGGGGAACTCTGACACTTTTAAACATTTGAACAATTATAACTTCAGGTTCTTATTAAAATATGCAGTTATATTTTCATCTACCTCTGAAATTGACACATCTTATTGGACTAAGTGAAGGCATTTCTGAACAATGTAGCATTGATAATTAAAAAAATATATGCTATAAATTTAGGACTAAAACCGAGTTGTGAAAAATTGAAGCAAGCACTGAACATTTAGAACAGTAACGGGAAATTTGGGATAATGTACAATCAAGTTCAAAGGAAATTATTAAAGGAATTAAACATGAGAAAGAAAAAATGTATTAATCTTTCTTTTTTAACAACTCCCAAATTAAAAAAAAAAAAGGAGAAAGAAAAACTTATACATTTTTCTTCATTGAAGTAAAATTTTCAGGAAAACTCAATCTCATTTTTTAAAACGAATATTTAATTTGTATATCTCAATACATCAAATTCAAATTTTTATTTCAAGAAATTATAATTCAATGAAAGAAAACAGCCACTGTCATGTAATAATATATTCTTATTATTAGAAATATTTTTTTAAAAAAAGAATTCTGTATGAAAAAAAAAGTTTTTTCCCCGAAACCTATAACAAAACCTCGTTTTCACTGGGATATGTGTTCCAAGCAAAATACACATTAAGGTATTTTGAAAATTTATCATTATTTTCCTGCCATTAATAATTAATTTTGAAGTACTGAAAACTTATTTTAAAATTATCACACTCAATATAGCTAAAAAAAATTATAATACTCTTTCATGAAATTTATTTAAAAATTTTTTTTTTAAAAAGTACATCACAATATACTACTGATGATTGAAATGATTATAATACTATACTTTTTAATAATTTTTTAAAAATGTTTTCAGTTTTATACTACAGAATTTTAAGTTTAATCACGTTTTAAGCATAGCTGAAATATGAATCTTATTGTGAACAATGGTTATAATGAATTTTGAGCAAAGTAAGAACAGAACTGAAAAATAAATTATACCCTTTATATATTAGCTAAATCACAATATAAACATAATTTTGGACTGTTTTTTAACTGAAAAATTATATGGAATTCAAGTCACTTTTTGTTTAGCATAAGCTGAAAATAATTTTAATTCTAAACAGTATTCAAAAGGCAATGCATGTAATATTCCCACCATTTTATAACAGTCAATATGATATAGATAAATATAAAACACAATTTTCTTCTTTTATCATTAATATTATATATATATATATATATAATTATTATATTATATATATATTTATATATAAATATATTAATATTTTTCTAGTTATGTTTCTTAGAATCTGTTTTCTATCATTTAGCTTTGTGGGTAGTATAATTTTGTCTTATTATTTTTTTTCATTTTATTATACTATATATAATATAAGAATTGCTCTAAATGAAAATATGATTTAATTTCAGCTGCAAAAGTTAAAAGGATTTTGTAACAATAATCCTCAAGTGTCTGTTTAGAAAAAAATTGCTAAACCTGATTTAAATGTTATACGGATTAATAAAAATTCACTAAAAATTGCAAATAATCAAAAATATATCAATAAACTAAAATATTTTACTCCTCTATTTTAAGTCTACACTATAGTTACAGTTCTACATTTGTTTTTCCAGTTTCATTTAATATTTTTAAAAATTTAATCTTAATTTTTATTTTATAAACATACCATATTTCTAATGAACTTGTCTACAACAAATAAACAATGAAAACATATTTATATCTTAAAATTCAAACAAAAATTGAAAAACTATTGAAATTGTTCAGTAGTAAAGTTATAAACAATAAACGCACAATATTTATAATAGGTTATTAGATTCACACATACTGAAACACACACTCAACATAGCATATTTAAAAAATACAATACATTGCAATTTTTTATTGCAATTATGTTGAAAGTAGCCAATAATTCATAGAGAGCCAAATATAGCAACCCCAAAACAGAGAAGTTTGAATTCCAACTCTGTAAAAAATAGGAATAGATGCTGCCAACGAAATTGCGCATTACACGTCCGGCCTTGTTTGTTCCTTTTATCT
>BMAO01028343.1:0-38370 GCA_019973975.1 Trichonephila clavata
TTCATACTTCCACTTCCACTAGAGTAATTAAAACCACACACCTCACCTCCTATTAATATTCGAGAGCTTATTAAAGCAAAAAATAGATTCAGGAAACTTTGGAACAAACACGAGATACCCTCCCTATAATAAGGGAAGTAAATGCTCTCAACAGACAGATAAAGATAGAAATCAATGAACATAAAAACAGGACCTGGATAAATTTTCTTTTAACGTTAAATACCAGAAGATAACTCTCTTTATAATTTGCACAAGCGAATTACTAAAAAATTCACTCCCATCCCACCTCTCCATGGTCCGAGTGGGTTAGCTTATACTGATTTCGAAAAAGCGGAGGCTTTTAAAGACACTTTGGAAGTTACTTTTCAGGAAAACATTGAACCCTACAGTGACGACAAGATAGAAGAAGTCGAAAATTTAGTGAATCACTATTTCGACAACTTCCCAAACACAACACCACACCTCACTTCCCCACCGAAGTTCGAGGCATTATTAAAATCTTGCTAATAGGAAGTCAGCAGGCCCTGATCAAATTCCTAATATAGCATTAAAATACCTTCCTATTAAAGCCATTACACACTTAACTAAAATTTACAACAAATGCCTCATTAAGTGTCACTTTCCTACACAGTGGAAAATAGCTAATGTAGTCATGCTGCCCAAAGTAGGGCAAGATCACAAATTCCCACAAGGCTTCAGACCAATTTCTTTATTAAATTGCACTGCTAAGGTATTCGAAAGAGTAATCTTAAATAGAATTAAAGATCCCTGCAAAGCCATAGATTGCATTCCCCCGGAACAATGCGGTTTCCGGGAGGGCCATTCCACACTACATCAACTCATTAGAGTGACTAACATTATAAATGAGGGTTTTTTAAATAAGTTCTACACTGTCTGTGTTTTCTTGGATGTCAAAAGAGCATTCGACAAGATGTGGCATGATGGCCTCACTTACAAATTAATTAAAGTTCAGTTCCCTGACTTTTTAATTAAAATGTTACACAACTATTTGCACAATCGAACCTTCAGAGTTCGTGTAAATAGCACTTTTTCAGACATTGGGAATTGCCTTCGTTTCTTTTTATTTCAGCTTATTTCAGTTTAAGCTTCGTTCATATTATTTTGTATTTTATTGGTTTGAGTTTCTAAGTTTTTCATTTGTCTATTTTTCTGACTTATTTGTTTTTGTTATTTCATTATTTTGTTTGTTATTTACTTTTTATTTTATTTATCTTATTTTTGTTTGTTTTATTACTTCTGTAAGCCCAGGGTATACTTTTGTTTTTACGCGGGGTATTATTTTATATGTCTTCAATAAAAAAAAAATGACTTCTAGCGCTCTTATTGCTGTGGAGTGCGACGTCAATAATCAATAAAGTAAAATACCTTAAATTATTTTCATTCGGAATAAAATAAGTTCAATTTGAATTCACGTGACACGATGCTATGGCGACTGACAGAAGTAATGAAAACTCATGTCTGAGTCAAATTAAACTAACCAACAACCTAGCAACTTGAATATTTTGAGTCTTAAAGGATTTAATGTATATCAGCTCATAATACCACCTAGTTGTCAATAATTCAGGTGAAATATTTTTTTCCCAGAGATTTCTAATTCAATAGAGATGATGGACAAATCTGAAAGCCTTGTATCATATTATTTCTCAAGTAATGGTTAATAATTTTTAATTTACTAAAATTTCTTCACCTAAAAACAGGTAAAGTCAAAACAACACTTTTTAAAAAGTATTCCTAAAGCAAAATTTAGAAAACTGGGAATGACAGCATTTTTAATCATAATTTCTAATATCTCCATGGCGTGTCAAAAGAGTATTTTCAGTATTTTTTTACCTAAGTCATGTGAAAATAAAACCATAAAGCACTCGCAAAAGCCTGGGACTCAACTCAAGGGGATATTTACAAGCGATTTATTACTTCCTTTATGTAAGCGAAGGAGGAAGTGGACAGGGGTCCTTTTCAGAAGTGACTCCCGCCTGAGAAGTTTAACAGCTTCCCAAAATAACTATCAGTTGGAAGTGACACAGGAAACGCTTGAATGAGGGCCTGGTCTTTCCATAGAGAGGGGTCATCTGTAAGGTCATGCATCCTTGTGAAATTTGACATATTTTAAAGTTAAAAAAATTGTTTAGGACAAATTCAGAGCAAATGTATGTAAAATCTTATGGCAATCTTCTTAAATAAAAAAAAAATTTCCAAAAGTTTAAAGTTGTTTATAAAAATTGAGAATGCATACTTAATTTGAACCATGTGAAATTATTGAAGCAATTAAATCAAAGGTAAAAAAAAAAAAATGTTTTCATCACAAAAGTTCTAAAAACAAAACAGGATCAAGAAAAATGCATAATTATTTTTCTAGTAAAATAATTTTTTTTTGTTGAAATAAGTTTTTTATTTTTTTAAATTTTATTTGCATATTTGTATATATTGAATACTAATTTTAACAAGCAAAAATTAAAATATAATTAAAGTAAATAGTCAAAAAACTTTTTATAGTTATAATGGAAAATAGTTTTACAGTAAAATTATAAAATAAGATAAAAACATGATATATATAGAACATATTAAAAGTAAATTTATAGTAAAGAAAATACAGTATGTGTAATAATGAATAACATATAACTACTTAAAAAAATAATCTCATTTATTCAATACTGATCTCAAAAATTTATATAATTTTTTATTCTATGTTTAAATAACAGGGTTTCCTAAATTATGAAAATATCAACTTCTTTAAAATATAAAACTGGAAATTTTCTTTTAAAAATAAAAGAGTAATGTCTACTAGAGTTGTTCTTTTAGCGTGTATACTTAAATGCATATAAATTTCTAATATTTGAATTCTTCTTACTACTTTAAAAACAGTCTTCAAAGACTGTTTGAAAATTTCTAATGCAAAATTATGCCGAAACTAATATTAAAAATTAATATTTTTGATGCATTCTTTAAAAAGAAAAAAAATTATTTTTCGGACTATTTAACATAGCGGAGGAATTGTGCTAACGCTAATTTCAAACACTCACACAAATACGTCATGGCTTGTGACGTAAGCAAAAGTACTAAGTTGTAATAAACGATGGCCCCCATTTAAAAGAAACTCTTTATTTGGCTATCTTGGCGCATTTTCTTAAGTTTACAGTACCAAGAGTGCGCATCATGGGGATCATTTCTTGGTCAGACCTCGTGTGTTAAGTGTCGATACGTTCAGACATCGTGTGGTAAGTAGTAGGTAAGAGGTATAGCGCGTGTTTTCCCTGAAATAGTTTTTGCCATCACGAATTTTGGGTCTTTGTTAAGCATGGCATCGGCAATGAGCAACGTTGTAGTTAAATTTCAACTTTTTTTAAATCAAAATTTAACGTGGGGTTTTTCAAATAAAAAAAAAAGTATGGGTAAGCCAGGCATTGCTAACCAGTACTTTTTTTTCTCATTGTTTAGGGAACAAGACATTTTTTGAAATTTTTTAATGGAGAGTGGCTTGTTAAAAGATAAATTGAATTGTGCAAAATGCATGGAACCATGCAGCTTAATTAAGCGAAAAAAATCATCAAATGGAAGCATTTGGAGGTGTAAAAAGTGCCGAGGAGAAAAATCGCTAAGGATAGGTTCTTGGTTCTCCTGCAGCAAATTAAATTTGCAGGAAATTTTTCTTTTAACATGGCACTTAATTTCAGGAACAAAAACTTGCGATATCGAGTGGGATTTGGGCTTTTCTTCTGCAACTTTAGCGGACTGGCGTCAATTCGTACATGAACAAGTTTTAGATCATGTAGAATAGACATCAAGCAAAATTGGTGGGGTAGGAAAAGTTGTAGAGGTAGATGAATCCAAATTTGGTAAGAGAAAATATCATAGAGGGCATTATATATATATATATATGTAGAAGGTCAGTGGGTTTTTGGGGGTGTTGAGCGCGATTCGGGAAAACTGTTTTTGGTGGCTGTTCCCGATCGCACTCAACGAAATCACAAAGGAATGGATAGAGCCAGGCACCACAATTATTTCGGATTGTTGGAGAGGTTACAATCACGATGTGTTGACCACAGAAGGATTTAACCATCTAACAGTCAATCATTCAGTTAACTTTGTTGACCCAGATACGGGTGCTCACACAAATACCGTTGAAAGCACGTGGAGGCACGTAAAATCAAGATTTTCAGAATATAACAGGTAAAATGATGCCTCTTTTTATTTGGCAATGTAAATGTTCGAAAAAAGTTGCCATTCTAAAAACATTGATATTGTTAGGTTATTAATTTAGTGGACTGTAGTGATTATAATTTTATAAGAAATCCAAAGGTTTTTAAATCAATTTCTTTTTATTTAAGCGACTTCCGACATGAAGTCTTTGGAAGGAACAGGACAATTTTACAGAAGCATTCCAACTGATACAAAACACATGGCTGTGGCAACCCTAAGCGTCACCCTTATTTGTTTACAAATTAACATCGCCACGCTATGGCGCCAACATGCCAAAGTAGACGTTTACATGGGCCTTAACACCGCCCTACCTTGAAATCCTCCGGATTTCGAGAGATAATTAATATTTTCAATAATCATAATAAATTCTATAAAAAAAAATAATAAACAAGAAAAATACTAATAAAATATACAGATGCAAAAATACATTACATAGAATATTGTTGATATATAACATTTCAAACAATACATTTTAAATAAAGCATACATTTCAAGTATTGGGAATTGGTAAAATACATATATTAGAAATGCTGCGTTTGAAAATTCCTCGAGAGGTTTTTACTATGACAACTCGTACCTTTCCATCTTTCCCTATTACTACATCTTGTATTCTACCCATTGGCCAAGTACAACTAGGAAGATTTTCCTCTTTTAATAGGACAAGGCTATTTTTTTGTATATTACTTTTTTCAAATTTCCATTTTCCGCGTTGTTGAAGATTGTTTAAATAATCCCTTGACCATTGTTTCCAAATAATTCGATTAATTTTTTGAACTTGTTGCCATCTAGAAAGCCAATTATCTGGAATCTCAATTATATTAGATTCAGGAATGGAATTAATTGGACGACCAATTAAAAAATGTCCAGGTATTAAAGAACTGAAATCGTTGGGATCAGAAGATAAAGGAAATAGTGGTCGACTATTTAATATACATTCAACTTGGTTAACAACTGTTAAAAATTCTTCAATAGTTAAATTAAAATTACCTATTGTCCTTTTCAAGTGATACTTAAACGATTTCACGCCTGCCTCCCAGAGTCCACCAAAATTTGGAGATCTAGGAGGCAAAAATTTCCAAGATATTGAATGTGAAATCAAATAAGATGCCAAATTATCCGGGGGAGTTTCCACAAGTTTGTATAATTGTTTTTATTCTGAATGTGCTCCAACAAAATTAGTACCATTATCAGAAAATATTATGCTGGGAATACCACGACGAGCAACAAATCTTTTTAATGTTGAAATCAAGGCATCAGAAGTTAAATCACTTAAAATTTCTAACTGAACAGCTCGGGTCGAGAAGCAAACGAATATTGCTACATAAATTTTGTTTAAAACCCCCTTACGTTGATTTTTATATTTTACATCCCCTTGCCAAGTTGTCCCAAATGATGGTGATGGCTTCTGTCTCTTCAGTTCAATTTCTTATTTGTTGTGTGCAATCCAGTATTATTGTTCGACGGGCTGTTCATTTATTATCAACAACTGGAATAGATTTAAGGTATTTACACTTGATCATAATTGAACAACTACTCATCTGGCGAAGCGTATAAAACTGCCATGTTGAACCCTAGGACTTACTGCTCCGCTTCTGAGTTACAGGCTGTCTGAACTCTGTTCTTTCGGTTTCCAGATTTTTCATAAGGGATATCTCTTTGCTGTATTTTGGTGAGAATTTTCAAACTGTTAAAAACATGAGGTTCAGTGGCAAAAACTTGGATACCTATGTGTTTGTTTTTTCTTATATTGAATCGAAATTTTTGAAAGCAACACTTAAGTCATCAGAAATTCTTAAGCTGGGAAAAAAGGACTATATAAAATCTAAAACCAGAAACAGTACAGAAGAATCAAATGTATACATATAAAGGTCAAAATGAAAATAGAATAATAAACCTGACGCAGTCTTAAATCAAAATAGGTATTACAATTGACTACATACAAAATAAATCAAATTTTTAAGTTGAAAAGAAATGACAGAATTAAATCTAAACCCAGAAAAGGTTCGGAATAATCATACCAGAAATAAGGTAAAACAATGTATATTAAACTAATTTAGTTATTGAAAAAATATATAACATGTTTAGCTGGAAGACCGATGCATCTTCCTATCAGAATACAGTCTTAACCGTTTGGGTCTTAAGCAATAATAACAAAGATTCTCTTGCGTGTTTTTATATTAAACAAGATATCAATCATTGGCATGGCCAAGTAATTTTAGCGCGTTTCACATGTTGTATTTTACAATAATGCAACTAATGAACTTTTTACTAACAGAAAGTGTACTATGCTTAAAAAAAAATATTAAATTTAAATATGATTTGGCTCATCTAGGGCAAAAATGCAGAAAAACCGAGGTCAATCGGTTGCTTATTGGCTGAGAAAAAGGTACAACAAAATATGGAACGAAGACGAATTTTGCCTGCTGGGTTCGAATCCCGGAGAAGGCATGGATGTTTGTGTTGTAATCCTTTCTTCTGTCTGTGTTGTTTACCCCCGTGTTATAAGTTCGGTGGTGCACGGGGTTTATAATTGTTAAAAAAAAAAAAAAAATATCGCTTTTTCACACTATGTGAAAAATGCGCTAAAAAAGTTAGTCAGATTTTGGTGGATATAGCGTGATTTGCTTAGCGCCAATTTGGCTGTGGTGATGCTAATACGTAAGAATACAAATTTTTATTTATATATGAGGTTTTCTTTTTGTTAAACTGAAATTAGTGATACTATCAATATACAGTTGTACTTGGGCTATGTATAGCGTGAAACTAAGTCATCACCTGAATATCATTCACCGCAGTCAAAGTGGCTCTTTTTTCACCAAAATTTGATTTTTTCCATATAAGACACATAAGAATCTGTTACTTTGATATTGTGGTGCAAATTTTGCTGTGATAACGCCAATACATAAGTACCCTTTTCCTTAATTGGCAGGTTCCATATTTTTCCATTGTAACAAAAAAAAGTAGACAAATGCACGTGAAGAAAATGACACTCAATTCAAACTAATTGAGATCAACAGATTGTCAATATTGTGATTTTAAGTTAGAATTTCTATTCACGTATAAGATTTTGCTTATGGTAGTTTCATCAAATCTTAATTTATTTATCTTTTGGTTTGATATAATATTATAATTTCTATACTATGGGTAAGGTTACTTTTATATTTATTTGTTTCTTTTATTTCAATTTTAAATATTTAAGATTTTCTGTTATGTGTTTTTTTGCTGTTCAAAACTGTTTATGGCAATTTTATCAAAATTAAGGCTTACTTTTTCTGTTTTAGATAACGTTTTAATTTAAATGATGCTATAATTCCTATTTCAGTGTCACAGTTTTATTTTTCTGAACTATCCTTTTCTTGCATATCATTGTTGGTACAGTGATTATGTGATACAAAGACTCAAAAGTCTATTTTTCAGCCGAACAATAATTTGCGAGACCTTTTGTAAATAGAATCATAGATCATGATTACCTATTCATTACACAAATATCAAAGGGTTTTTTTTTACAATCAATGAAACTACACCTTCACTTCTTACCAGAATTTTTTTTTGTCATGTCCATTTGTTCACAAAAAAAAAAAAACGTTAGAAAAATTATAGATGAACACGGAAACTATGGATGCGATTAAATGCTCACCAAAGTAATTTTCCTTCTGACAAAATCTGTTCATATGCAGATTGTATATATACACATGCATTGTATACATTTTTTACATATAAGTATTGTATATTTTAGAAAATGACACTGAATTCAAACTAATTGCTCTTAACATGTTGGTAATATCGTGAAGATAATGCTTCATATTTATGAGGAACCAGTATGTACCGTGTTTTTTTTTGCGTGTCGCTGTTTTTTGCCTTATGGTCCTTATGACCGATAAGAATTCATCTTTGTTTTAAATGAGAAAAAGTCATAAATTTAACAAAAAGCTATTTGCTGAAACTATGATAAGGTGACCTTGAAATAATATTCTCATATTTTCTTTGGAATTCCATTTTGACCAGATTTTTCGTCATGACTTAACTTTGCTATCGGCAATCTTGCAAATCAGAAAATTGTTTCATTTGTGATCGTTAAAATTTTTGCACAGAAAAAGATGCACCTTGAAAAGATTTTCTCATATTTCCCTCTGGATTTCTTTAAAATTCAGAGTTGAAATGATTTTACGTCTCATGTGCTATCATGGTTTAACGTTGCTTCTTATTATCTGTTACTCACATAGTTTCTTGGAGATCATATGCATATTTTATTTTATACTGTCCATATAGGATATATATATTATGTACTCATTCTTTTGCTCTTTGCAATCAAATAATAATTTTAATAGAAATGTTGCAGAAAAGTATGGTTTCAATAATTAATTTTTTAGCAACATGGTTTATTATTTGTTTCATTCAGTACTGTTGTTTGTTCTGAACTATTTCAACGGGGACCTGTTTTAGTTAGATTTTGATTTTAGTTCATACTAATTAAAGGCTTTTAGTATTTAATTACATCTAATACTGTATATTAGATGTATTACAGAGATGTTAGATAGTATTATATGAGGACTAATTTAATTTTTTTTCAGTTGAAGGCTTCCTAATATTTCTTATTTATGATAGCATTTAGTGAATCAGTTTATCATTAATTTTTTCTTTCAGTTCATCTATTGCAGGTTATTTCACCCATAGTTCCCATAGCAGAAACTCACTACTGCTATCACTTTTCTGTAATCTTTATTTAAATTTGCTTTGAAAAAAATATTTTTAACTTTTGGTTATACTACTTTTTATACAGGGTTTCACCCTCACTAAAAATATTGTAATTCTATAATAGATAAATTTTTGTTTTTAAAACTTAACCCGTGCGAAGAACGGGCATTTCAGCTAGTATTTAATATAAAAAGGACCGCAAAGGTCGATACCAGTATTTGTAAATGGGGGAGTTACTGTCATTCTTTCTTTAGGCAATGATGCCATTAACTGCTCTTCTATTTTAGGTTTGGCTTTAAAGCATTTAATACATTGATGAACTATTCTCCTAGCATTATTTCGCCCATTTAATGGCCAATATTTTTCCCTGACAAGAGGAAGTAAGGTTTGGGGACCGACATGCAAATTATTTATGTGGAAATATTCCATTATAATATTAGTAAGTTTAGGATCTCTCGGTAAGAGTATTGGGTGTTTCTGATCGAATGACAAATCAGAATAATCTAATCTCCCTCCAACACGAATTAATTCAAATTCATCCAGAAAAATATTTAAATTACTTACAGCTCCTTTGACAATTTCACTTTTTCTTAAACTATTTATTTCTTTATAAAATACCATTGATTGTACTCCCTTAATGAGAAATCTTAAGGCATTCTCTCAAATTCTTGGACAGTCAAAGGACCACTCCGTTTCTCCTTATTTCTGCAATTGAACACAAATCTGAAAATAAAACTAAGAATTCTAATTATTTTAGGAAAATTATTACTTAAAGAGAGGATTTGATTTAGAAAATTATTGTTTGACGAAAGAATTAAGTTTGTAAAAGTCACAGTTTTTAGTTCTGTCAAATATAGTTCCTTTTCAGGGGAATTTAATTCATTTTGGCATAAATCATCCATAATTTCTTCCATGGCAAAGGATGGCCCTGACCACCAGAGTTCCAGGCGCTTGAGATCAGAAGAATTGACTCCACGGGAGATGAGATCAGCAGGATTATCACAAGATGAAATATGTTTCCACTGATAGTTAGATGTAAGAGCTTGAATTTTGGAGACTCTGTTTGCAACAAAGGTTTTTAATTGATGTTTGCAATCTCGTCTATGTGTGTTTTTAAAATGTATTTCACAAAATTCTTCTTCTTTGCTTAAAGGTCCCCATCCAGGATGATTTCCTCTATTTCCCAAAATTTCTTAATGCAATTATCGATATTTTCCGATTCCGAAATTAAGAAACAATTACTTTTATGGTTAATTGCATTAATAGATCCACAGACAATAAATCCGAAAACTGAATTAATTAGAGTTACATTGTCTGAAATTACCTTTCGACCATCTTTTAATATTTGGTAGAATAGCTTCGCTCCTATAATCATATCTATTTTCCCAGGTTTGTCAAAACTGGGATCAGCTAAGATAGAACGATTAATGTCATTGAACCTTTTAATTTTAAGATTAGGTTGGATTGAAGGAACAAAATCAGTAATCCTAGGAACAATTAAAAAATCTAACGGGGAAGTATAAGAAGAATCGTTATTACTAATAAATGCATCATTTATTTTCCATTTAGTATTTGTTGATTTTTCACTTAATCCGCTGACTGCGAGATTTATTTTTTCCTTTTCAAGACCAAGTTTTGAAGCAAATTGAAGGGTCATGAAATGAGATTGAGAAGCGCTGTCTAGAATTACCCTACCGCGAACATAACTCTTCAACAGTGGAGACCAAACACCCACAATAGCAGTGGAGAGAAAAACGAACTTATTCCCCCTCTGATTGAGGGAAGAGAATGACTGGACCGTTTGGGGTTTGGTAGGATTATTTATTACCCCACCATCGTTAGGAGAAGTGGGGGCCACTGACGGAGCCGGTTATAAAGGTGGCCCAACTTACAAAATCAAAAACCAAACATAAACTTCCCATGTTCATGGTGGAGCTTACCGCAAAACCCGACTCCCCCGACATTTTTAAACTAAAGACGTGCTGCCACCTAATGGTAAAAATCGACACTTTCAACAGACGGCCGGGGATTACTCAGTGTTACAATTGTAATCTGTTTAATCACTCGTCCAAATATTGCCACATGCGCACTAGATGCTTAAAATGCGGACAACAACACAGAACCAAAGACTGTGAAATAAAAGAAAAATTAGAAAAGCCAACATGCATCAACTGCAAAGAAGTGGGCCACCTGGCCAGCTCATTTAACTGCCCCAAATACCCCCAAATCAAAAAGAAAACCGAAAAAGCCCAAAACCCAAATGAAAATAAAAATACATTCCCAGCAAACAAGGACGCGGTAAAGGATTTTTCCTATGCCACCGCCCTCCAAGGAAAAAATTCAACACACAACCAAACCCCGCAACCCAATACACAGACAACTCAAAATCAAAATTACACGCACCCCACTGATACCGAAAACTCAAATGAAAGGCCCTTTGGAATAATGGATGCAGTCTTTGAAATAAAGAAACTCTTCGCTGATTACCCATTCCTTCTGGAATTGGGGAAGCAGTTGAGAGCGGTAAAGGGAAAAGATAGAATAAATGTGTTCTATGAACATGTTATGAGAAATTACGAGTAGTTCATTCTACTCCTTTTCCAAAAAGCAAAGATAAACCCTTAAACCACGCCCTCGGGCGCACTCGAGCTTCCAATGGGAGCCGAGTTGCCCGACAAATAGGATAGCTTGCTCTCCTACCTCTGAAGATTTTACCTTAAGGGCCACGCAGAGCCACCTGATTTTTTCCCCAAACTTACAGAGCACCCACTGACATCCAGGTACCCCCCCCCCAATTAAAAGTCTCATTATTTATAAAAATACCATTTCAAAAAAGGGCAAATTATAAAACGAAAGCTAACACCCAAATTGAAAAGAAAGGGAGATTACGATCTCGGCAGAGATCAAGCGCTCCAATTTTGTAGTATCAACACCTGACGGAGCCGGCTGAGTAAATAACGTATTCGAAGAAGATCCTTCTGTGTCGGATTGTCCGTTTTCTGACCGACATAATAAATAATTGTGTTTTCCTGGGCACAATCTGCATGTATACTTTGATTTACAAAGCGCAACTTTATGATTGTTATTTAAACAATTAATGCAGAGTCCATGTTTTTTAATTAGATTGAATCTTTGCAAGGGATTCATTTTTAGAAAAAGGGCGCAATCATACAAACGATGTGATGCTTTGCACAACAAACAATTATTATTGTTATTGGACTTCACTATGAAACTTTTGCCTTTGCTTAGAAATGGAGTTTTCCATTTTAATGGAGGTCCCTGAACTCCGTGCAAATTTTCTAATATTTGCGTTCTATTTTGCAAAAATTCCAAAAACATTTCCCATTTCGGCAACTCAGTTGAAGTCAAGCTCATTTCGTACAATTTTCGGGATTCTATATCTAACTTTCGGATAATAATATTTATTAAAAACTGATGAGTGAGCTCATTAGTTTCTATATCCATAAGCTTTAAACCTCTTAGGTTTTTATTTATAACGTCAATCAAGTTCCTAAGACCTTTAGATGATTCAATACAAAGTTTTTCAAAATTTAAAATATTCATAATATGAGACTTTATTATTACACGTTTGTTTTCATATCTTTTAATTAAAACAGTCATTAATGACTCAAACGTATCTTCCGAGGTTTCGATAGTTCGTGCTTCACCTTTCAAAGCAGAACGTAAAGAAAACAGTTTTTGGGTATCATTTAGCACTGAATTATTTGTAATTAGGCTATCAAATTGTCTTTTAAAATCACTCCAATTTTCTATTACACCATGAAATTCGGGTAGGCTCACATCAGTTAATTTAATGAAACTAGATTTTGAATTACCATTATTACTTAAAGCAGTATTACAAATAGATACATTTTTAGAAATATCATCATGCTTTAATAATAAAGTTTGTAAGCCTACCTTTATTTCTTCCAGGTCGTCTTCCCATTTCTTCTAATATTAATTCCAAATTCGGCAATTCTTCATCTTCTACAACTTCATAGTATTCTATTTTTAGTGCTTCCATACTAGAATACATCTCCGACACTTTATCTAATTTACTTTGAAGCAGCAATTGTTCTGCATTCTCGAGGCTTTATCCTTTAAAAAGGATTCCAATTTGGTGATTTTAGCTTTGTAGCTGCCACGTCGACGATTTAAAGTTTTTGTTTTTTCCGCAAATGTTACGGAAAGCATTTCATTTGTTTCAAGAGCTCCTGCTCCTTCCATTTTAATAACGAGACAAAGGACCCGTAATTCAACAACAAATTATTTTAAATTTTACGCAAGTTATCTCCGCGCTCTACTGACCAAATGTTAGGTTATTAATTTAATGGACTGTAGTGATTATAATTTTATAAGAAATCCAAAGGTTTTTAAATCAATTTCTTTTGAAAGGAACAGGACAGTTTTACAGAAGCATTCCAACTGATACAAAACACATGGCTGTGGCAACCCTAAGCGTCACCCTTATTTGTTTACAAATTAACATCGCCACGCTATGGCGCCAACAGGCCAAAGTAGACGTTTACATGGGCCTTAACAGATATGTTCAACGCATTTGTTGAAATAATAAGGGAAATAGGGAAAATTTTAAGTACCAAATTTAGAGGGTTTTCTTTTATTAGGGATTGCCGACATTTTCTTTCTCTTGTATTTGTGATAAAAAGTGCTTGAAAACAAAAATTTTTTTTAAAAAAGCAAAAAAAAAAAAAAAAAAAATATTAAAAAAAAAAAGCAAACAATATAAACAAAAATAAAGCAAAAAAAAAATATATAAAAAATAATAAAAAGAAAAAAATGCTAAAAAAAATAAAAAGCTAAAAAAATTGTCCTTAAATTTTCAATGCAGTAACATAAGTGTATACCTAATCAACCATTAAAAAAAGTTTTTTACGTAAACACTTATATTACACTACGTGGAGTGACATGTGAAACAGGGTCCTCGTCCCTCACTCTGGAAAGTGTGTATTAAATATAATTGCACAGGCTAATGGTTTCACAACTTCCAATTTTTAGCTTTTGGAAAAAATCATCATCAAGGGTCCCGTAAAATTCCGGGGAAAACCAGATTTTTGGATACACGTGGTTTCCTCGGCAATCTGGATGTTAACCCTGTTTTCAAAACACGGTCTATGGCGTGGTTTGGCATCCTTGGCGCCTCAATACATTTGCGCCAAATTGGATGGGTGGGCGATACTAAAGCTGTTCCGATAGTTCTGAATTAGATGATTTATTAAATTTATTACAAGGTAAAATTGATAACATTAAAATTCTTGATGATCAGATTGTTGATTTAATTGATGTGAATGACATTGAAGCAGAAATAGAAAGAAGTGAAGAATATCATGAAAAGTTAATTACAAATAGATGCATGCTTCAAAGAAAAAAAAAACGATTTAAGTTTAGGTAGTCAAAATGCCCCAAATCCCGTTCAACAAAATCAAGTTTCGTTTCAATCGCAATCATTTTCAGATCCCACCATAGCCATTAAGTTACCTCGTTTAAGTTTGAATAAATTTTATGGAGATCCGTCGACATTTTTAGAGTTTTATGGACAGTTCGAAAATGCGATCCATAAGAACAATAGCTTATCAAAAGTGGAAAAACTTAAGAATTTGAAAAGTCTAGTAGGTGGTGGTGCTGCATCCGCGATAAAAGGTTTAGAACTTAAAGATGAAAATTATAATTCAGCTCTGGAAATTTTACATTCTCGCTACGGAAATAAGGATGTATTAATTCAAGCCCACCTCGGATCATTATTAAATATCACACCTATTAAAACCTCAAATGATTTAAATGCTCTTAGAACGATGTATGATAAAATCGAAACCCAAATTAGAAATTTAGAATCTCTTTCGGTTGATACAAAAAAGTATGCCAATCTTCTAACGCCGATCATTATTAAATTATTACCATCGGATTTAGCTCTCGATTTTACGAGAAAAACTGTCGATGAAAATTGGTCTTGTTAGACTTTTTGAGAAAAGAATTACTTTGTAAGGAGCGTGCAAAAAATTAATTAATTCCGAAAGAAATAATAGGCGCGAAAACTTAAATTATAACCGTGAAATTTCGTCCGCGACGGAACTCTTGGCGAATAGCAAAAAGCCGAACTACCATTCACGAAATGTTAGAAATTCGAAGGGTAGCATTGCATATGGTTTCAATCAGTCATCACCTTTGAATAAACACCGTGATGCAGGGAATGAAAGTCTCTGTGTATTTCATAAAATTAATGATCACTCGAGCGCGGCGTGTCAGCTAGATTTAGGTTCTAAACAAGATATAGTTAGAAGGGAAAGAAGGTGTTGGCTTTGTTTACATAAGTTGTGTAGGAAAAATAATTGCTCGAGTAACATTAAATGCGGCCATTGCAATTCAAGGTCGCACAACCAAGCATTCTGTTTTGACTATCATAAATCCGTTAACTTAGAAAAGAAAGAGGGTTCAGAAGCAGTAGTAAGTAATGTCACTCATAACAACTCCGAAATATATTTGCAGACAGCAGCGGGTCAATTTATTGGCAGGAAAGGAAGTAGTTTGATTAGAAGAATTATTTTCGACGGAGGTAGTCAAAGAACGTTTTTAGAGTCGAAATTAGCGAGAGAATTAAATTTGCCTGTTGTAGGACGGGAAATGCTAACAGTTCATACATTTCAATCTGAAAAGCCCACAAAACATGTTTATCCCAAAGTTAGGATTAGAGTAAAAAGTTTGATTAGTAATAAAGAAATAGTAATTGAGGCATTGGAAACAAAACAGCTTTCTAGTGCACATATTAGTATCCCGGCTAAGGAAGTAAGAGAAAGGTTTGAAAGTCTGGGATTAGAATTAGCAGATGTTCCTGTGGTGTTAGATAAGGGTGCTTGTGAAATAGGATTGTTAGTTGGTTCAGATAATTATTGGAAATTTGTTGGAAATAGGATCGAGAGGTTAGATGAATCTCTGGTGGCTGTTGAGACAATTTTTGGGTTTTGTATTCATTGTTCTGTCTCTGAGGATAAAGATAATGATGAAAGATCGGTGAATTTAGTAGTGAGTAAGGAATCGATATCTGATCAGTTGAACCAATTCTGGCAGTTAGAAAATTTAGGCATAGAAGTAGAAGAGGATATAAAGGACATTTCGGAAAACGAAATTTTAAAATCATTCGAGTCCTCTATTGAATACAGTAGTAATAGGTACAAAGTAGGGCTTCCTTGGAAACCAGAAATGAAACATTTGTTGGATGACAATAGGTCAGTGGCTTTAAATAGACATAGTAAATTAGTTAAAAGGTTTAATAGGGATAAATTGCTCTTTAAGAATTACAAGAAAATAATAGATGATTATGCAAAAGAAAATATTGTTGAATCTGTGATTGAAACCCCTAAATTACAAGGATCTCCCCCCACTTTTTATCTTCCCCATACTTGTGTTAAACGTTTAGATAAAACCACTACGAAAATTCGTATTGTATTTGATGGTTCTAGCCACGGAGAAAATCAATTATCCCTTAATGATTGCTTAAACAGTGGTGTTAATTTAAATCCAGATTTGTTAGAACTCATTTTAAAATTTAGAGAAAATCCCATAGCATATACGGCAGATATTGAGAAGGCTTTTTTTTAGATAGAGCTACATGAGCAAGATAGAGATGTAGCACGATTTTTTCTGGATAGAGAATCTTAATGATTATGACCCTAAAAACCTACAAGTTTATCGGTTAACCCGAGTTTTATTTGGTCTAACACCAAGTCCCTTTATGTTAGCTGCAACTATTAGAGATCATCTCAAAAAATATAAAGATAAATTTCCTGATACTGCAAAGATAGTAGAAAGTTCCTTGTATGTAGATGATTTTATAAGTGGTCAGGAAAATGTAGATAAGGCGTTACAAACTTCATTGGAAAGTATAGAAATTTTTAAGGAAGCAGGAATGTCGCTTAGAAAATGGCATACAAATAGTAAAGAATTAGAGAGATTCTGGAAAGAAATTAAAGTGCTTGTAGAGGAAGTTAATTGTCTTTCGGATGAGGAAGTTGTTCCGTTGAAGGTTTTAGGAATTTGCTGGGATAAAAAGGAGGATAAATTTTATTTTGATGTAACAAAATTGGTCGAATTCTTATCAAAAAATTATTGCACTAAAAGATTTGTATTACAGGCCATTGCGCGAATATTGACTCTGTAGGATTCCTAAGTCCTGTTGTCATAAGAATGAAAATTCTACTTCAAGATATATGGACCTTAGGTATAGATTGGGATGAGGAGTTACCTTGTAGCTTAAAATCAAAATGGATTGAATTATGTAGTGAAATTCCAGAATTAAAATCTATATCCATTCCTAGGTATTATTTATGGAATATGAAGAATGAGGTTGAATGAGTTGTTGGGAGCATTATTATCGGTTAGATTAGCTTCTAGGATTGGTAAGATTTTTAAGTATGAATGTGGTATTCATTATTGGACTGATTCTACCATAGTTTACTGTCGGGTTAGGAGCCGGCCAGATAGATTTAAGCCCTTTGTTAAGAATAGGAGTTGAGGAAATCCAAAAACTATCTACCCCCAGTGATTGGCATCACTGCCCAGGAAAGGAAAACCCCGCAGACTTTATCACTAGGGGTTTGTCCGTAAAAAATTTAAAGAAGTGTGATGCTTGGTGGAATGGGCCACATTGGCTCCACCAACCTGAAGAAAATTGGCCAAAAATTGAAGTTAAAGGCGTCGAAGAAAAGAACTTGGAGTTGAGAAGGAAATCTGAAAAGACAATCCAAAATCAGTGCATTTTAGAACCAAACGTTCATGTGCTAGACCTAAAAAAGTACAGTAGTTTGAATAAGGTGTTAAGAGTAACAGCCTGGATTTTACGATTTTTGACCAACAGCAGACGTAATAATATAAAAGATAGCTCTCTCTCTCTCTCTCTTCATGCAAATGAGATAGAAGAAGCTGAGCTTTATTGGATAAAGGAAACACAACGTGAATTTTATTCTTCGGAAATTTTAGCTCTTAAAAAACAACAGCCATTAAGGCATGATTCAAAAATTAGAAGTTTAGTTCCTTTTTTAGACTCCCAGGATATTTTAAGAATATCCACTAGATTAGAAGAAGCAGATTTAGTGATAGGAGAAAAACAGCCCATTCTCTTACCAGTGAAATCTAAGTTTACTGAATTGCTTGTTATGAAGGAACATATCACCGTATTTCACTCGGGTGTTTCCGCAACCTTGACACAAATAAGAAGAAAATTTTGGATACCTAAAGACCGGCAACTAGTTAAAAGAATTATAAAAAACTGTGTTGTATGTCGTAAATATGCTGCTAAACCAGCTAATCAAATGACAGCACAGCTACCTAGAGATAGAATTGTAGAGTCACCCCCCTTTGAAATCACGGGCATTGACTTTGCCGGACCGATTTTCGTGAAGGACGACAAAGAAAAAACGTGCATTGCATTGTTCACTTGCTCGGTCACAAGAGCCGTGCACTTGGAACTCGTATCTGCAATGACAATAAAATGCTTTATTCTTGCCTTACGGCGATTTTTCTCTAGAAGAGGAAATTGTAAGGTGATTTACTCAGACAATTTTAGTACATTTAAAACAACTCAGAAGGAGGTGAATCATCTTGCCAACATTTTAAAAGATAATTAATTGCAGGGTTTTATTGCAAATAAAAGAGTTCAATGGAAGTTTATACCTGATAGAGCCCCATGGGGGGGAGGTTTTTACGAACGGATGGTGAAAACTGTTAAGGAGCCATTGAGAAAGATCTTGGGAAGATCACTTCTTAGTTTTGAGGAGCTTACGACATTATTGTCCGAAATCGAGAATATTGTCAACCTGCATCCGTTGACTTATGTGAGCGATGACAAAGACGATACAGAGCCATTAACACCAGCTCACTTTTTGTACTTTGGTCGAAAGGACTTTGATTATCCTATGCCATTTACAGAGCTTTTCGATAAAACAATCTCCAAAGAGACATTACGACGAAGAAAACTTTATCAAACTGTGCTTTTGAGACAATTGTGGACTAGGTGGAAGGAACAGTATCTCCTGCAACTATGAACTGCTCACAAATTTAAAGTCCCAAACGTCCGTGAAAATTTAAAATCAGGTGATGTTGAACTTGTGGAAGGTACGTGACAACAATGTAAGAGCATGCATTGTTAAAACACCACAAGGAGTTTTCCGAAGACCCATACAGATGCTGTATCCTTTGGAACTTAATTATGCATAAAATTTAGTAATTTTCTTGTTAAATTTAGTATTATGTGTGTCAAATTTTAGTAATTTTCAATTTCAGTAGTTTTTTATTTGAATTTATTGCATTTCATGATATTAAGCTGTATTTCATGTTGAATTGAAAAGTTATATATATTTTCAAGGATTATAATTTAATCATTGATTTGATATTTTTAAATAATTTGATAACTGTATAATTGTGTTATATTTCTATAATTAATATATTGAATATATAACTATATTTTTAGCAATTTGATATTTGTGTTACAGCTAGTTGAAATTTGTAATTGGTTCATTTTTATGTTGTGATTATAATTAGTAATTTGTTTACTGTATGTATATTTGATATTAAGGTTAGTGAATTAAATAATTTTTAATGTCTAATTAGTGGATGAACATTCTGTTCATCGGTGGGGAGTGTGGCGAAAAGCCCTATAGATGGCGCTCCCACTTTTTCTGTAAGTATAAAATGTATTTTGTTTCGCTTCCGAGTTCAGTTTTTTTTTTTTTTTTTTTTTTTTTTTTTTTTTTTTTTGCGGATTGATCGGATGATGACTTAGTAGGAGAAGGTTCTCCCCTCGCTAGCTCCGACCAACTACTCGTCATTAATATTGCATATTGTGCATCTGTTATCTACAGCCCTTATCAGGGCTAACTAGTTAGAGCAGACACAAAAGTTTCGCTCCTCTGCTGACAATTTGATTAACGACTTGGACATGGACACCGCCTACGAACCAACGGAAATGGAATTATCAAAATCGCCAACCCGGACTCCCAGCCCACCTCTCTTACCGCCATGTGAACAACTCCGACACAACAAGGCTCAACTGAAAAGGATGATGACTTTCAGAAAGCACAAAACCGCCTGTATCGAAGAGCTGCAAGCCATGCCTGACCACCATCCAGAAGATCCTTTCTACGCCCGAGCGGCAACCGAACTGCAAGACATCGAAGAAGCCATTCAACTAGCGGTGAGTGATATTGACTCTTTCCCGCCCTGTGTAACCCCTGGCTGCCCACACCATGAAAATAACTCTCCCCCTGCTTCCCCAAGCAGAAAAGAAAATAACCAAACTAAAAGAAAAGATCTCTCAGAATTTGAGTTTCCTCCCATAAGGAAGACTGCTCGCAAAATTAATTTAGATTTGTCTCAATCAGTAGATGACAATTTAATTTCTACAAATAAATTTGCTCTACCCGAAAATAACCTAGAAAACCCAGGATTAGACTCCCAAACTGAAATCGACCAAGAAGAACTGACCTCCCCAGCGCAAAATCGCCCTGCCGCGCCATCCAATCAAAACGCCGCACAAGACACACCTACCCTTCCCCCTCCAGTAATGCTAAAAATAACAGATCACATTAAGAATCACATGAACACCATAATGGCCGCTTACCCTAAACTTAGATCACGACTCACCGGAGAATACATAAAATTATACTCAGATAACTTTGATCAACGCCGCTCACTTATCCAATTTTTAAAAGCTGTTAAATTTCAATTTTACGTAATAAGACCCAAAAACGAACGCCCCATAAAAGTCGTCATAAAAGGACTCCCCCGAAACTTTAAACCCGAAGACATTAAAACAGACCTAGAAACTCTCGGATATACACCAGAAAAAGTTAACCAATTAATAGGAAGAAACACCAAACAAACACTACCAATATTTTTAATCACACTCCCGCGTAATATCGAAAATTTAAAAATATTTAATCTCAAAACTCTAAATTATCTAAGCATTAAAATCGACGGATACAATGGAAGGGGTGTAACACAATGTTACACCTGTAACAATTTCCACCATAGCTCAGACAACTGTCACCTTACTCCCCGCTGCCTTAAATGCGGCGAAGGACATATCACTCGCGAATGCCCCATCAAACAACGATTGGAAACGACCTTCTGCATAAATTGCCAAGTTTACGGGCATATGGCAAACTGGAAAGGCTGCCCCTGCTTCCCTAAGCCCCCTAAGGGTACTGCTCAAAATAAACGCAACTCATATATAAGTATTTACAATAGTATCGTTAGACCTAATATCTCTTACGCACAAGCTGCTAATGATAATAATAAAAACGCTTCTAATTCAAATAATAAACACCAGATGGCACCACAAAATCCTGGGTTTTCGACACAAAATGAGGCCAGAAAAAATCCCCCAATAAATAATAGACAATTAAATAACAATAGTAATAATAATTTTAATTTTAATCCTAATACTCTCAATACTAATCATCCCAATAATAATTTTAATATTCAAGCAACATTGCAAATGACTATGCAATGTTTGCTACAATTATCTCAATTTACTCAAGCACTATGTAACGCAAATCCTAACATCATGAATAACTTAAATCAGGTCCAAAACGCTAGCAATAACCCAAACCAAATGTACGCCTTAATAGAGGCATCTTGCAACAATAATAATGTATAAGTCCCCAATTGGCCTCAATTTGTGTTCTTGGAACGCAAACGGACTGCTAAGACGCAGAGTAGAGCTGCGGATCTTTATAGAGAAGCACTGTCCCGATATTTTTCTCATCCAAGAAACTCACCTGAGATCAACACATAAATTTAACATAGCCAATTACACATGCTACAGGAATGATAGAATTACTGACGGTGCGGCCGCCGGAGGAACTCTGATTCTCATTAAAAAAGCAATTAAGCATCACTTATTACCGACCCCACCTCTCCGCGCAATTGAAGCCACTAATATCATATTAACTCCTAATAACCATGACCCAATCTCCATAGTCTCCATTTACATCCCTCCATCCTCCGATGACAACCTCTTCACAATTGACCTTGAGTACTTCATCCAAACCAGCAATAACTGCGTTTTATTCGGAGATTTTAATGCCACGCATAATGCCTGGAACTGTAAAAATATCACTAATAGAGGTAGACATCTTTACAATTTTGCTAGCACTTTAAATTTAAATATTGCCTACCCCGATTCTCCAACCAGATTTGGTCATAACTCTGCTAACACTATCGATATTGCTCTCATTAAAAATTTTTATTATCCTTACACCATTACATCTATTAATGACCTCTACTCTGACCATAATCCCGTCTTTCTTAATTTCGATCTTAAACTTAACATGGGACCACCAAATCCGAGAGCAATATCTACCAATTGGAAAGATTTCAGAAATAACCTAAATAGCAATATCTCTCTCTTAAATTTTTACCCAAATGACATAAATAATATCAACGATCTCGAAAATAAAATTTCAGAGTTCACCGAGGCGGTCGTCGATTCACATAGCCACGCCTCCCGACCAATAGAAAATCAACATCGCAACTACACCCCACAATACATCAACCAGATCATTAAGCACAAAAATTACCTCCGTAAACGCTATCACCAAACGCTAAACCCATCTTTCAAACACTTATTCAATAGAGCACAAGCAAATTTAAAAAAGGAACTCAAAAATTACAGCAATAACTCATGGAACACTAAACTCGAAGCTTTAAACACAACAGACAACAGCCTATGGGAGGCGCAGCGATTTCTTAAAAACAAACGCTCTATCATTCCTACTCTAAATTGTGCATCCGGAATGGCCGTCACTGATCCGCAGAAAGCTAACCTTCTTGCTAATACAATTAAAAATAACTTTATCGAAAATCCCCGTAACAATAATAACTTTAATCATGATGAAGATAATATTAATTCTGTTGTAAATAACTTTCTATCTATCCCCCCCACTACTCAAATTGAACCCACTTTACCTGACGAAATCATATCATTTATTAAAAAGACAAATAAGAAAAAAGCGCCAGGTAAAGATGGTATTACCAACAATATGCTCAAAAATTTCCCCTTAAAACTAATTCTTATTCTAACAATCCTTATTAACAAAATTTTAAAATTTCATCACTTCCCAAGTAATTGGAAGGAAGCTATCATCTTCCCCATTAACAAACCCAATAAAAATAAACACCTAGCCGAAAATTATCGTCCAATCTCTCTTTTATCAACTCTAAGTAAACTAACCGAATATATCATACTAACCAGACTAAAAGAATTTATCAATGAGAATAACTTTATTAATCAAAATCAATATGGATTTACAAATAAACTTTCTACTCTACACCCACTCCTCAGATTAACAGAAAATATTTCGGAAGGTTTCCAAAAGAAAAAGAGCACGGGAGCTGTCTTTCTGGATATCCAGAAAGCCTTCGACCGTGTTTGGATCAATGGACTCACTTTCAAACTAATTACCTACAAAATTCCCTCTCCTATAACTCACCTAATTCACTCATATCTAATTAACCGTTCTTTCAAGATCAGAGTCAACGAAACCCTCTCTAACTCACATAATATTTCCGCAGGATGCCCGCAGGGATCCCTTCTAGGACCGCTGCTATTTAACATCTATATTAACGACATTCCTAATTACTCACTAACCAATATTAACATGTATGCGGATGATACGGCCATTACTGCCACCTACAGAAAATTAGAAACAATAACTTTTGCGCTAAATAAACACTTAAATTTACTTGAAACATTTTATGACAGATGGAAAATAAGCATTAACGTAGAGAAATCATGCGCTGTCATTTTCACTAAAAAACGTACAATTCCACCACCTCTTATCATGTACAACAAACAAATCCCCTGGTCTCAGGAAACCAAATATCTTGGCATTATTTTCGACTCTCACCTAACTTGGAAACAACATATTTTATACGTACGCGATAAGTTCCGAAAAATTATGTTTAAACTTTTCCCCCTAATATCTCGGAACTCACATTTAAGTATAGATAACAAAGTGCTTCTCTATACAGCCGTCATGCGTCCCATTATTGCCTACGCTTGTCCAGTTTGGGGATATGCCGCAAATTCTAATATTAATATTCTAAATGTAGTACAAAATTCATACATACGTATGACAGTTAAAGCAACAAGATATACGAGAAATGATGATATCAATAAAGCTCTTAAAATCAATAGTTTTAAATCTTATATTCAAAAATTAGCCTTTAACTTTTTTAACTCTCTTTCAGATACCAATAATATTAATATGACAAATCTAATTCCATATAATGCAAATCATAATACTAAAAGGCCAAGGAGAATTCTTCTGGACTCCTACAACCCGCCTTAAGCTCATTCTCTGGCAATAATTTCTTAATTATTGCACCCAGAAAATTTTTTATAATTTTACATTTTTAATTTTCCATTTTTGCTCATATTATTTTCTCTACTCTTCCCCACTGGACAAGCTATTTTCAATACCTATTTCATACCCCTAGTGGGCAGCCAATAAGAGTCTTTATCCTCATCCTTCACTGATAATTCAGAGAGCATTGTCTCAGCTCTCATTCCTGCAGATTTTTAGAGAACTTAATTCTCCGACAAGAAAAACATCCATAGCCACACCTCCAGATCACCTCCAACCAATCACAAGCCATCAAGCCTCCCCGCAGAATGAAAATCTTCAAACAAGCCGCTCCAACATCTAAGACTGTCACGATATGGGATTGAGGACTGTTTTTCAGTCCAGACGCCCACAGATAAACCGTAATCACCGTTCCGAGTTCAGTTTGATCCAGGGCGTAAAACTCAGTTACACAATTAATAACATGCAACACTACCTCGACATACTCGAGAATTGGCTTACAGACTGGAGGATAGCTATAAATGTAGATAAATCACAAGCTATTGTATTCAGGAAATGGGGCGTTATCGCCCCACAGACTGAACTCACACTCTTTGAAAACAACATCCAATGGGTCTCGGTTGTTCGTTACCTGGGTCTTTACCTAGATAATCGATTAACATACAAACCACATATAGATTATCTATCCGAAAAATTCTGGGGAAGAATTGCTCTGGCCATATCTCTTATTGAGAGAAGGTCACCACTCTCCCTAGAAAATAAAGTCATCCTATACAAGCGTATTTTACGCCCAGTAATAAGATACGCTTGCCCCATCTGGGGCGCGGCGGCACCGACCCATACTAAACGGATCCAAATTATACAAAATAAAATTCTGAGAACCATTACTAACGCACCTTGGTACGTTAGGAATTCTGTCATACATAACGACTTACACATGGAGCCGATCGATAACTACATCACTAAACTGTCTAGAAATGTTTTTAGAAGTATAGAAAATCATGACAACCCCTTAATTAAAGCACAAACATTGTTCACTTATCCTCATTCTAAAGTTAACTTTGCATACAAATCTTCAAAGTGGGAACTTCCATTGAAGCCCCCATAACTCAACAAAAAACACGTAATTTACACACTGAATTACATTACACGCTTCCGCTACTTTCTTGAAACTGGGTCAGTTGAAAATCTGACGTCATTCACCATTTCATCCCCTGCGGCTGCAGGGGAACTTCGGCGTTTTTCGCCCGTCGATGCTTCTTCCTCCACCCCTTCCCCCTCCACGTATTGACCCGAAAGGGTTACTTCGGGCGGCTTTACCTCTCTCAATTTGCCTCCCTTGCGGGAGGCGTCACTCGTCTAATGTTTGTTCTTTTTCACCCTATCTTCAGGGATACTGGGTATAAGCAATTTTTGCTGGAACCCGACACATCTAATTTTCGTTTCGTTTCGTCCGAGTTCAGTTCTGGCCTAGTTTTGCTAAGATGATGTTTGCTTCGTTTTCTAGTATAGTTGATAGTATTTAGAATAAATAGGCAGAACTCACTTAACTTGTAAATATGTATATAGATGTCATTAAAAGCATAAAAACCTATCTGGCTGGTCATCAATTTAGTTTAGTAGAATTTATTTGTAGTTAGTTAGAGCATTCTACCACTGAACAACAGTTTGTTAGTAAGATGCGCTTTAGATGAATATTATATCATGCTATTCATGGAATGAAAACTTCAAACTCATATTTCCCCATGTTGAATTTTTGTACATATACTGTTATCCAAAACCCTATGGCTTTTTGAAAATTGAAGTATAGGTTTGAAATTTTTTATACATGTTCTGAAAATCTACGTTTTGTAAAACTGTGCATGGAATTAGCTCTAATATGTTTAGTACTTTTTCCCATATTATGGCACTCTTCTACACAGATATTGTATTATTTGAGCTCCGAGATAATTTCTGAAGGGTCTGTATCAATAGGAAGGCCTCTGATGACTGCTCTCAATTTTTTTTTCTTCCGGAAGGCTAAAGGTGTGTCCTTCAAGGTTGTTTTCGTTGATGTACCTTTGGATTATGTGATATGCATAAGGAGTCTGTGGGAAAATTTTCATCCCAATTCTGAAAATCTACGTTTTGTAAAACTGTGCATGGAGTTAGCTCTAACGTGTTTAGTACTTTTTCTAAAAAATTTCAAAATCAAAATTAATGCTTTTTTGGAAGTTTAACTATAAAAAAAAATTAATAAAGAATTAAACAGCAGGAGCAGAAAAAAACCCATGCATAGTTTTATGTAGTATATTATAAGGTACTTGGAAAAAAAATATCAAAGAAAAGAGACATATTTAAAAAAAGCCTTAGAAATTTAAAAAGTTCAAAAAATTTAAATTTTACAAACATTTTGCAACAAATTTAAAAAATTTCTGTACGGAATTATTATTAAATATTAACCTTTATAAAATACAATTAGAACCAAATATTAAAAAAATTGTGAAGATAGTACAATAGTCTTAAAAGCTGCTAAATAGATAAATTAACATTTGTAACAGTTCCATAGCTCAAAATTTGATATTCTTTCCTTTTTAAGCATTCTAATTAATTTTCATATAAACTTTTAAATTTCCAGCATTGATATTTACATTAAAGAAAATATTACCTTATGCAAATGCTTCTATTTAATATGCACTAATGCTTGCAATAAATTCGTACTTGCCCGCAATATAAGTATTTAATTAGTGCGAAATGATGTTAAAAATATTCATCTTGCTTATGAATATGAAATAAGAGAAATAATATATTGGAGAGAAGGTATTACAAGATTCTGAAATATATAAATTTTCCAATGAGTGGAAAATTTAATGATACATCATGCATATTTTTGGTTTTTCTGAGAAGTTTCGATTATGATATAATATTAATTTTTTTTTTAATTTTAAAATTTTAGGAGGTAAATTATTTGCTTTCCGATGAATGAATAGGTTAAGGGCAGTAAATTAACAACGTTTTTTATGCCTAAAAAGTAACTAAGTGAGTATATAAAAAAGCTATTTAATTTTAAAATATATTTTATACAGTCTCTTTTTTTTCTTAACTTCTTTCATTACTAATTTAAAATATATTTTGAAGGTATAAGAAATAAGAACATTTCTCTAGGAAAGTAGGCATTGGAGGATTCTAATGATTCTCAAAATTTCTAGAAGAAATTTGCATATAAATTTACATTTGAGAAATTCTTTTTCCCCCCTATGTTGGAAGTTATAAATTAAACATTTTGTATTTTCTTAGATTCCACTTATAATATGTTTCATAAACATTTTTGTGTTCTAATACGAAATCAAGAAGATCCAGTTCTTGTACAAGTATTATTTTTGAAATTTCATGAAATGATTTACTAGTTTTCAAATCAATACATAAACTAAAAACAAAGATTTACAAGATTTATTTCTCTTCAAAGAATAATGAAAAGTAACTGAGAGATTAGTATCTAAAATAACTATTAAAAGTTAAAAATCATTTTTATACTTTTCTTAATTCCATCCAGTGCTAAACTAAAATATTTTGATGCTGGAAGAAATATTTCCCCATGATGGAAATTTAATGTAAATAATACTCTAATATCTTAGCTAATTATAAATATTTAACAAAATGATGGAAAAATATTTAACTGTCTAATATCATCAAATTATTAATGCTTGATTGGAGAATCTGGGAATTTGGTTCCAGTACTTGAAAATAGTACATTAACTTTGTTACAGAGTAAAAAATATCACTGAATGATTTGTAACCATTATTTTGTATTGCTTCTGTGGTGATTTTAATGTATTGAGTCTTTAAAGAAAACAAGGGTAAATATCATTTTATTTACTAATAACTTAGTTCACAATGAATTTTGTATTTATTTTTAAAGTTATGGTAACCTCAAAATTTTTCATGAATAATTCATAAAAATGTATTAAATATTTATTCGAATATATTAACTACAATTTTTTGTGTAATATAATTCACTCAAATGAAAAATTCCACATACAAACGAACAAAATTTTTATTTAAAATAAAACTTTAATAATATATACATATATAATTAACAATGTCTTATCTACAATATTAGCATTTTTAGAATTGTAATTAAGAACACAATTACACAAATGCAATGATGCACTATGAAAAGTCCCTAACAAATATTTTCCAAAAGACTAAAACCATAAATATATTTAGCCTTTTAGAAAACAGTAGCTATATCTGAAAATCTTTATTATAAAAAACAAATAAGAATCCAGAGGGAAATATGAGAAAATATCTTTCTTGTGCAAACAATTTTTTGATTACAAATGATACAGTTTTCTGGTTTCCAAGATTGTCAGAAGCAAAGTAAAGTCATGAAGAAAAATCTAGTCAACATGGAATTCAAAAGAAAATATATTGTTTCAAGGTGCACCTTAACATAGTTTCAGCAAATAACTTTTTGTTAGAAAAAATTTCTGATTTTTTTCCCCACTTAAAACAAAGATGAGTTCTTATCGGTCATAGGGACCACAAGGCAAAAAACAGTGACATACAAAAAAACATGGTATATTCAGAGGCGGATTAAGGCAGTTGGAGGCCAACTGGCGGTAAAAGGTTTGGGGCCCATGGGCTTAAGAGTCGGAAAACTAAAATAGTGAAAAGAGTCATTTACTTTAAATTCTCAAAATAAAATGTAGTGATATAATAAAATTCATCAGCTAAAGAAAAATCTTAACTGTATATATAAAAAAAATATTAAAAACCTTACTTAAGAGCTTACAGTTTTGCTATTCAGTTTGATTTCTCTTTGGCAAATTCATCAATTATTTTTACCATATCTATTTTGTCCAAAACATTTTATTCTGTATATAATATGGCCATGTTGTTCAATTTGTCTTTTCTCCCATAGTACTTCTTAAATTATTTTTAACACATTTTAAAACTAAAAAAGATCATTCACCTGATGCATTTGATATCGGTATTGTTAAAAATACTTTCAAAAGTTTTTCTACATTAGGATTTCTCTTGCATGCCGATAAATTTCTAGCGGGGTTCTCATTGTATCTCTGCTTTCTTTTCATTTCTTGTTCCAAGGTGGCGTGTTTGGTTTGTCGCTGGCCTTAACACTCATCAAGCTTGGGGCCCCTACCAGCGCTGGGGGCCCCTGGCGGCCGCTAGGTCCGACACCCGCTTAATCCGCCACTGAGTATATTCTGGTTTCTCATAAATAAAAAGCATTATCTTCATGATATTACCAACGTGTTAATAGCAATTAGTTTGAATTTAGTGTCATTTTCTTTCTGTCATACTTTACGCAATAATTTTCTACATTGAAGAAAACATTGAATATGCCGGTAAAGCAGGAATTATTAGGAAGGATGAATATTTATTTTCAATGACAGAAAATGGCATAAATATGTAAATTATATAACATTCATACGTAAAAAATGCATGTGTATATATACAATCAGCATGAAGAACAGATTGCCAGAAGGAAAATTACTTTGATGAGCATTTAATCACATCCATAGTTTCCGTGTTCATCCATAGTTTTTCTAGCAGATGTTTTGTTTTTTTGTGAACAAATAGACATAAAAAAAAATCTGGCAAGACGTGAAGGTGTAGTTTTTTTTATTGAACTATTATTTTTCTATTGAACTATAGCCTTATTATAAAACAGTCAACATTTTATCATAGGTCTCATGTAATTCAACATATTTATATTATTCAAAATTATAGTAAATTAAAATTTTTAGTAGTTAGTGATCATGCAGTTTGAGACAAAAAAAGAACTGAAAATAACTATAGAAATTATATTTTAAGGTTTTTTTAAAAATTTTTTTTACCAGAATTGTATAAAATATTTTAAATATAAATGTATTTGTTTACAAAACCACATAAATTAAATATTCATTTCTAAAAATAAAGAAAAATACATCAAAATACAGAATGGGTTCTTACATTATTTTACATAAACTAAAATTTTATTATAAATAATTTAATTTAAAACTGTTTTTAGTTATACCATTTGAAATTTCAAATGATATTTAAGTTTCTTTACCACATCAAGGTAGCAGCCACAGAAAAGTGAATACAGTTGAACCTTTACAAATAGATATCATTAAGAATCAGAACAAAATCAATTTATGAAAAAAAATATAATGGAATTTTTCTGTGTAAATCAGTTGCAATATTTAGAATAAAACATGACTAATCTATATTATGATAACTATTTTGAAAGGCAAGTGATTTCAAATAAGATATATTGCACATGTAAATGGAAACTCTAAAAATACTTCAAGAAACATTTAAACTAAATTGATCTTTCATAGATTCCTGTAATTTTATCTAAAATTAATAATGATAAAATCAAATATTCACTTTTTACATCAATTTTGTTGTCAAAACTAGACTTGTTGATATACTTTAACACTCCTCTTGAGTAGGTTTTCTCAATGTAGTTGAGGGTTTCTTAGAAGTCTTTTTTCTTGAAATGTATCTCTGTCTTTTTATTTGGTGGTTACATATTCAAGTTTCTTGATTTGCTTACGCAGACTTCCAAATGTACTGAAAACATAATAACACTTTAGCACAATGAAATCACATTATTTAGAAGTAAAATTTCAGCTGAGAACTTAAATTATACTCATATATAAATCCACCTTGAAATGTAGAAATGTTATAAACACACACAATCTAGAATATTTTAAAATTACGAAAAATACATATATCTTTGCTTCCAGAATTTTCTGATGCCATGTTTGGCAAGCTTCAAAATAATGCCTGCAGATGGCACCATGTGTATGCATTCTATGGACAAAGTTATAAGACATTGGTTTTGTAGAAAATTATGGCATAAGATGCTTAAATACACATCAATAATGCTTTATTTTATGAAAAAGAATATTTTTCTACAAGAATAATGACTTTAATCACTTTAGAAACACTAATTCTGCTTTTTTTCTATGAAAAAATGCGGGAGGGGGGTTATCGCAAATAAAAAGAATTAAAGCAACCCTGTATTACGTCATGAGACCACGACTTTGCATACATGTTCTGTCATACTCCCCTTCACATCCTAAATAAAAAACGATCACTTTAAAAATCGTGTTTCCAACATTGTGCTCATTGTTATAAAGATAGCTGTAACGAAATTTTTTTATCTTTGTAATAAAAAATTAATTTCAAATATAAAAAGTGATATCCAATAAAAGATGGAATTTTTTCTTGAGCTCTTATATATTTCAATGGTAAAGAAAAATAAAAAAAAATCCTTAAAATGGATTTATAAACTTTATTACATTATATAAATTTTAGTAACACTAAAAATAAAAAAATATTCCATTTAATACTATAGTCTGAACTTCAGAATAATATAATTTATTTTTTTATTAATGGTAGGGCTGCTGATTACTTTTTTTCCATTATTTTTCTAATTTTTTCATATAATTGTTTTTCTACAGAAAAAAATCTGAAGTCTCAAATGAAAAAATTATTTTTACTTTTTAAAGTTAAAATTTTGTTTGTCATTCTGCCTGTTATAAATCTACTAAATACCTTTACAGTAGCACAATCCTGTACTAATGTCCAAATTATTTAGAGTTAATTGTTATTTAAGTTATTGCTTTAAATATAAAATTTAGAATTTTTTACCTACATTAAATAATAGTTTTACTCTTACATGCTCTGATAACATATAAATTATATATAACTAGCTGGTATACCCATTCTTCCCACAGGTGGATTAAAAATTTAAACAATACAGATTGAAGGATAAAGAAGTTTTTAATGAGTTAATTTCAAGTGAATTGCAAATTAAACAAAAAAGTTTTTTGCATATCTCAGCGGAACAAAAAAATCCATATTTATTAAATTTTAAGTCTGTAAATCTAATAGCTGATAAAAAGGATTTTTTTATTTATAATGCCCTGCAACTCTCTTGAGGGTCGAATTTTGAAAACAAGTTCCTAAGCTAAGTAACACATTGTTGCAAATTTTGTGTAATGATTACTTATATAAAATAGTGCAAATAATTTATATCTGCATGTGTAATACGTTAATATTATTCTCTGTTGTATTTATTTTATGTTAAAATTGTATTATTCACAAGCAACGCCATTCCATACATTATAATGGTGGCTCAATAGAAATAGCGAAAAGTTGATGATAGAGCCAAGATGGCACCATTTTTGCTCTGCTGGCAAATTGGTGAACACGATGGCAAATTGGTGATTGATTGAACAGAGCAGTTGCTGTAGCGCTAGCTGGTGGGAAACTGCAACAAAGAGATGAGCACAAAAACCTTCTACAGAAAAAAATACATATACATGCCAATTTTCATAGTGATCGGTTGAATGGTTTTGAAGTCTGAAGTGATTTCATATATACAAACATCCATTTTCATAAATATATAGATAGTTATAACAATATTACAGACATTAAAACCAAATATTGATAATCATGATGGGAAAAATATGAGTGTGCAAAAATATGCCAATTATAATTTAACTAATATTATGCTCAGTTCCATTTGGATTAGCTTTTTCAGAGCAGGGACTTCTCAAAGGTAATAAATTTTTTTTGATTTGTTTGCCATAAACACTTTGTTACCATTTTCAACTACATTCAATTTCTTGTTTGAACAAATTAATGTTATTATTTCCGGTATTCATAAAAATACGACAAAAATTTCACTGCTTTCTATTAAAAAAATCTTGCCAATTGAATTAGTTTCAAAATTTCTTTTTTTAAAGAGATTATTACTTAGGAGGTATCGTCAATTAAGGCTTGATAAAGTAATTTTTACTTTTATTTTTATTTAAGAGGATAATTTTTATTTCTCTGTGATTTCTTTTAAAATAGATTTCATGCCAAAGAAATAATAATTCATTGCATATTGCTCTTTATTACACAACACAAATTCAGATAGTATTAAATGCATGATAATCAAATTATTTTAACAGAATTAAAATCTGACGCATAAAAAATTGTTACCTGATGAAAAGCACAAATGATTCTTTCGAATATTTATGAAGTACAATTTTAGTAAACGAATTCCTGTAATATGGGTGCATGTGATTTTAGTTTAATTTCATACTTGTTTTTATAACAGATTCGCTGATAATATCATAAATTAAAACTTATTTGTGAACCACATAATGTACTACATATATACATGTAAAAGCTGAGAATTTTTGGAACTTTTTAAAAGCATAAATAGGTCAACTTATATATGAATCCGGTGATCTCAGTAGAGCTGATTTAAGCTCATTTTGGGCACTGGATGCAGAACATCTACAGGCTCCTACAGCTAAAGGATTCAAATTTCCAACCACAAAACCTGGTAAAGTCCAGCTTGTCAGGTCCCCTGGACGCAAAACTAATTAAAAACATCAAGAAAAAAATAAATAACTACAAATAAAACTGAACTGAATAATCAAGGCTTGTTATCTTTTTAAATCTCCGACACTAGTGGCTACTGGAATCTTAAGTACGATTGAAGGTTGGGGAACTAAAAAAGTAATTAGATGAAGTACATTGGTGTCCAAAAGTTAAGCAAAAATCGTAAAATGCGAAAAACATGGAGTAAATATTCGTAAAATTATTCCAAATTTCTTGCGGATATTAATTGGGTGAAAAAGAAACATTGGGTTTATGCAAAACTTTTCAGTGGACTACATCCTGCGCGAAACACCGGCGCATGTCGGAACGCTGAGAAACCGATTCACGCAGCATAGGCAGTTCAGACAAGTTTCGTGCAACTGCTGTGCAAAGGAACGTTGTTAACCATTAAATAAGGTGAATGATGGCACAAAGACGACAATTGGACATGTTTACAAAAGGAAGAATCGTTGTAATGCTGGAATCCTCACGATCACAAACCGAAGTGTCTCGAATTCTGAATGGGGTCCAGTCTGTTATCTCAAGACTGTGGCAGAGATGTTACTCGACAACCAGTATCAGGTCGACTAAGAGTCACAACCCCTCGCCAAGACCGATATCTGGTAATAAGTGCACGATGTCAGAGGGGCAGTACTGCCAGAGCACTGGGTTCGGCGCTCACAGTCGCCACAGGAATACGAATTCGAGACAAACTGTTTAAAGGAGACTCAATCATGCTCGCCTGTATGCCAGAAGACCAGCAGTTTGCATTCCCCTCACGTCTGCGTATAAACGCGCTCGTTTGAACTGGAGTTTGAAACATCAATATTGGAGTGTGGGAGAGTGGGCCAATGTGATGTTCAGTGACGAGTCCCGATTTAGTCTGAAGTAGTGATTCTCGGCGGGTAACGATATGGAGAGAACGTGGAACACATTTTGAACCAAGAAACATAACGGAAAGACATCATTTTCCATCAAGGGGAGTAATTGTATGGGAAGGCATCATGATGGACGGCCGCACAGACCTCCATTTCTTTGACACGGGGTCTGAGACTGCTCAAAGATACAGAGACGAAGTTCTTGAACCTTATGTTCGCTTGTTTCAAGGTTCTGTCAGTCCTGACTTCATATTTATGGATGATAATGCACCATGTCTCCGAGCGGTGCTGATTGATGACTTCCTTGAAACGGAAAACATCCAGCCCATGTCGTGGCCTACGAACTCCCCTGATTTAAATCCTATTGAGCATGTATGGGATGTGCTCGGGAGACAAATTGCAGCCCTTTCGCACTGACCAAGCTCCGTTACACAACTGAAGAGGGCTCTCAAAGAAGCTTGGAACCGTTTGAGCCCAAGAGTCGTTCATCATCTCATAGCAAGTATGGTAAATTGTTGTGCAGCGTGCCTGGCTGTCAGAGGTAACCACACGCCTTATTAAACTGCAGCATCAGTGTTTTATTTAATGTTTTCTTTCATTTTTTTTAAAGTGTGAATCCTTGCTATGCTCAGTTTTCTTTCAAACTACTACTTTGGATAATAAAATTAATAATTATCATTCTTTTGATTTGCTTCCTTATTTTATAACCATTTTACATTCGCATAACATGTTTCCTGCCATTCTGATTTACAGTTCCTTTCTTATACACATAATTATCAATTATGCTTAACTTTTGGACACCAGTGTATTAGGATTAGGGTCATAAAAGCCTAGCAGAAAGAGAGTATACAAAAATCAAAAATTACCAGTCAAGTGATTGAAAAAGCATGGAAAATGAAAAAGGATGTAGAAGTACTTCAGATTTATTCCATTGACTAAAAAATTCACTGATATTTGTGTTGATGAATGAGCAATTATTAACAGTACTTATGTATTAATGCCACCACAGCCACATTGACACCTCATGAATTGCACCCTTTTCTGCCAAAATCTAACTGTGTGTGTGATTGGTTTTTCACATATAAAATATTTTAGAATCTTTGTTGTTTTGACATGAACGTGTGATTTGTGTGGCACCAGTTTTGCTGCGGTGACGCTAATACTATATAGTCTAAAGATTCACAAATCATTTGTTAACTTAAAAACTATTTTTTGAGTCACAGTATCACATAACTAATGTAAACTACAACAATAAGCAAGAAATTTAAGGTTTAGAAAATAAACAAATATAAAACTGTGTGTCACTAACATAAAAATTAAAACAATTTAAATTAAAATGTCTAAAACAGAAAAATTAAGCCCTAATTTTGATGAAATTACCATATAATCACAGCTCTGAACAAACAAAACACTCACAGAAAGTCTTAAACATGAAAAATTGAAACAGAAAGAAAATAAACATAAATATATATGAAGTAACTTTACATATAGTAGAAACTATGATATTCATTCAAACCAAGAAGCAACTTTAAATATAAAGATAAAGGTCTAATTTTGACTAAACTACCAGAACAAAATGAAAATGTCAGAAAATCTCATACGCAAATAAAAATTCGTATTAGCCTTCATATTATTAGTATCACCCAGCCAAACTAGCATTTAGCAAATCACGCTATATCCCACCAAAATCTGAATTTTTGTTCATATAAAAACACGCAAGTATCTTTGTTGTTTTGATATCAAGAGCGATTAGCGTGGTGCCAATTTGGCTGTGATGACGCTAATATGTATTTATCATAAATTCTAACTTAAATCACGATATTGGCAATCTGATAATCCCAATTACTTTGGAGTGTCATTTTTTTTTGGTACTTACATATTATCTCAATCTATTGACAACATCACATGAAATGAAACATATGGTTTCCAATTAAGCCCATATAACACATGGAATTGGGAGTTGCCAATTTGGCAGTTATTAATTAAGTTGGCAATTGTTGCAACAATACATAAGTACCTTTTCTTTTTGTTATAAGCTAGATTTTGATACAATTTTGCTACATTGATGAAACATGGAATTTGACGATAAAGGAAAAAAGCACTAACTTTTTTTGGTACTGATGTATTATTGCAAAAATTAACATCTCTATTAATAACTCACCAAGTTGGCAACCCTAATTTCCTATATGTTGTACACGCTGAATTGGCAGCCATATGCTTAATATGTGTCCTTAATGTGTAGCAATAATGCATATGTACCCCTTTTTCCTTCTCAACAAAAGGAAATGTCATAGGAGCTGCTTTCTGTGGTGATGCTAATACGTAAGTACTTCATTATCCAAGCTTCTGTTTACAAAAAGCTACACAAATCATTTTTTGGCATAAAAACTAACTTTTGATTCAACGTAGCAAAGAATTAATTAAAACTGCAATGAGCAAGAAAACTACAGTGCAGAAAATAAACAAATATAAAACTGTGTGGCACTAAAATAGAAAATATAGCATTAATTAAAATGGTTATCGAAAACAAAAGAAAATTAAGCCCTAATTTGCCAGAAAATCCTAAATATAAAAAATTTAAACATGAATAAAATAAACGTAAATATATATGAAGTAACCTAGCATATAGTAGAAATTATAACATTAATTCAAAGCGAAAAGCAACCCTAATTAGATAAGTAAAGGGCTGATTTTGATGAAACTACCACAAACAGCTAAAAAAAAAAAAGAATGTGTCAGAAAACTTATACATAAATAAAATTTGTATTCTTATGTAAAAACATCACCACAGTCAAAATTGGCACCACGCAAATCGTGCTACTTCCAAACCAAATCTTACTGATCTTTCCTTTTCATATAACACATGTAAAAATCTTTTGTTTTGATATCAAAAAGTGATTCACATGTCTCCAATTTGGCTGAGGTGATGCTAATAGGTAGCTAAATTCAAACTTAAATCACGATAGTGACAATCCCAATTATCAAATATGATTCACATTCTAAGACATCGAAAATCTACTGCAGAGATACCCAAACTTTTTTGTCTCATAGACCCCTCTCCATGTCTTTCGGTGTCGGGAAGACCCCTGCTTATCTAATATTGAATTTTTGCAAATTTATCAACTTAAATACGTTTTTGACAGAGCTGATACTATTACTTACTTTAAAAGAATTAAATTCATAATTGTAGTGAAGCATAGCGTTTAAAACTTAAGAAGCACAGGTTAATGAATTGAATTAAAATTAAACATAAAAAAACTGTTACGTAAAATAATTGAAGAAACAAGTGCTTTTAATGAGGGATGGATCTGGTGATTTAAAAACAAATTTTCAACATTTCAATCTAGTCAGATTTAACCCTAAATCTCCTTTTTAGTAAGTGCCCAGTTTTTTTCTTTCTTTTTCAGTAAGATTGGCTAACTTACTAAAACTCCACTCACTAGGAAAATCAATAAAATTTTTTTCCTTGGAATTCCATAATTTGCAAACAAATAACAGGTTTTTAAAAGCTAAAATTGTTGACATCTGTTTCTAAACTTCATTTTAAGATTTTCGTTAGGGCCTATTCTGATCAGCTCCTATTTTAATATAACATATTTTTTCAATGTGACTATATTAATTCATTGTCTACTGTGGTATTACAATAAAAAAGCAATCTTAAATCTAGCTTTAAAACCTGTGAAAAGGCATTTAAATGTTGAATGTAGGTTAAAATGTCCTGACAGAGATTGTCTGTGAAAATGAGAAAATTCGCGACATCCAATATTATACTTCTTTAGCTTAATTCTGGAAAGAAATGTTGAAATCATCCTTGTCTTGATGAAATA
>BMAO01028344.1:0-21195 GCA_019973975.1 Trichonephila clavata
CTACGTTCGCTTAAAACTGAGCGTCGAATCAAGGTTGATTTGGGGCTGAAAAAGTAAATATTAAAAATTTATTTAAAGGAAATAAATATTAGTTTTATTTTATTTTATTTTTTATTTTTTCTTATGCAAGACAGTAGAATTACCAAACTTTGAACTTAAAAAATTTAATTGTCCATTACCATTAGCCCTCGTGTTGTTTTATAGTGGGGGACGTCAATAAAAAAAACCACCCTCACTAAAAACTTTAAACATATATATGAGAATTTCTACTACTTAAAGTAAATGAATTTAATTATATTAATAAGCGTATGGCATTCTCCCGGAATCTGAACTATCAGTTAGAATGATGCTCTTGGCAAAATTAAGCTCCTGGTACGAACTCGCATCGTCAGAGCTCAGATGCCTCCCTTTGCGGAGGCAACTGGCCGTCAAAATTACATTTCGACGATTTGTATCCACCTATATGGTACCGCACTTAAAACAGATTCTCGCTCCCGGGAAATGTATTCGGTCCACAAAAATGAAAATACCAATCCGCTGCTTCATTTAAAAAAAGTTTGAGTAAGGATTATTCCTCCCCTTGGCCCCGCCCTCTCACTTTTTCTTTTAATTTACACGTTTTCGGTAATTATTTTGGTATTTGCTTGTGTTGAAAAAAAATCTCCAACAAGTTTTAAGCGACAAAAATGCATAAAATAATCAAGTATAATACGTATAGGAAAGTAACCTGAAGAAACAAAACAGTATATAACAATTTTAAAAAATTCAATGTCCAGGAGAGTCCAAAGTTAGGGAGAGAAAACTGAAATCTAACAATGACGAGTCATGGGTATAAATCTTGGTGCCATGGCTGATGTACTTTAAATCAAGCATGGCTCAAGTAAATGAGAGACAGAGTTTTTTTGATGCCACACTATGAAGACCATAAGGTAACTCGAGGGCTATTGGCGACGGACCGCCCTAATTTTGAGCCTAGATCAAGTGACGAGGACGACTAACCAGCATCGCCCTTCCCAAATTATCACACCCCAGCGGGAGGACTTCGTGCCTCAATTCCTCTACAAGGTTGGTTTTTAAAAGCACTAGGGCTCGAGTATACAGGGCTCCTCGCAGGCCACGAGTTCGTGACCGTCACTACTAGGTTACAGCAGATTGACTCACTTGGAAAACACACCTGTAGCTAGTTACGCTCATGAAAACTCAACAAGCCTAGGGGTCAAGATGACGGATTTGTGGCTAGCATGTTATGAGTTCCTGACAGATGCACAACGGTGATCTGTCGGGGCTCAAACGTTCATCTTGCTGCTGTCGTGTGGAAGTTAGGAGAGAGGGTACCAGCTCATGTGTCGTTCTCCTCATATAACCATGATTCAAAATTACGAGGTTCCTTGCCAAACGCCTTCAAGTAGCTGAAAAGTGCGACTTCAATATTCCCTCACTCTTTACTCACACAAACTCAACAAAGAACACGAATCCGTTTTGTACATATTTAACATTTTCTTTTAAAATTTTTATTGTGACTCCAGGAATTCCTAGGTTTGACTCGTGGAACTCTCGAACCCGCAACACACCGGCACCATGCTACCGTAGCCATGCCTTGGCTTGAAGTCTTCACGTTGATGTGGTGGGAAAGTTAGGAGGGTGGAACACCAACTCAACTGTCTTCCTTTGTTACTTGACCAATGTTCAAGATTACGAGGTCTGTGCCCAATAGATCTCGTTCAGCTTCACAAAATGCGACATTAATGTAACAGTAAATCTATCAACTGATTTTTACTGTACCTTAAATTTAAAAAAAAACGCCATTACAATTAATATGTTTATATCTTTAATTATACTATATCTAGGTAAATATTTGTTACTTGTCATAGGAGAGAGAGAGAGAATACTATGTGCTTTTTACGCAATAATGTGACCTCTGCAGACATTTACTTCTTTCAAAAAACGAAAAAAAAAAAAAAACATTCGATAGAGGTTTGTCAACGAAGTCTGATATGTCATTAAGTGTGTGTGTGATCATACCTTTATTATTATTATTTTACAAGGATGTTGAATAGAGAATAAAGAAACTAGGTGGAGTGAAATTTAACCTTGAAGCTGTATAATCTAAAATAAAATTTGTTCGAAGATTTTTTATGCACGTATTTACAAAAAGAAATGTTGTTTTGTGAATTGAAAGTTGAGAAAAATGTATAACCTCATTCCATGAGATTTTCCTTGTTTCTTCTGAAAGTGATTTTTGTTTTGTCAACAGCCATCAGCCTAAAGCAGACATTTTTATAAGAATTAATAGCATAGTTTCATTTTTTTCCTCTAAGTTTCTACGAATTAAAAGAAATTCGTCATGATAATCACGTAGGTTTGCAGAAATTGAATCATTGACTGATATTCCTTATCTCAATCCATTTAAAAAAAATTTATAATTATTTTTAATCGGAATATTTTTTACAGATTATTACTTCTAATTTAGCCTTCGTAACCTAAATTTAATTACCGTAAAATCCGGCGTATAACGCGAAATTTAACACAAAAATAAGATCGAAATTTACGAGTGTGCGTTATACGCCAGGTATAAAAATGATTGCTTTAAAAATGAAAGAAGAGAAGAGTATAAAAAAATTATAGACTTCTATCAATATCGAAATATTGTTTATTTAAAAGAAATGACACATCATATGAACTTTAAGAGTTGTAGTCTTAGGAGTGTACTACACTGCTGGCCACCGTAAATGCAACACCAAGAGAGATAAGAGATTCTATCTACTATCTACACAACAAAATTTATTTTGTAGATAGTAGATAACATGTTGACCAAGTATCAAATGATTAAATTTATAGACTTCTGTGAAGTCTATAAATTTAAGTGTGGTTCCTGCCAGAATCAGTAGCAACAGAGTAACCGCCATTGTTGGAGATCACCGCCGCCATGGGTTGAATGCTTCTTGGAGTGCCTGCTTCCCGCAGGGAAGCTTAACCGCTGCCACACGCATCGGCATTCATTCAAAGAGATTTTAGATGTGTTCTTGGGGTACAGCGGACCAAGCAGCTTCCACACGTTGCCAAAGTTGATCTGGTGTGGCAGCTGGGGGTGTGATCTGGGTCAATCGGTGAGCAACCCTGGACCACATGTTTTCTATCGGCGAAAGATCCGGAGAGCCAGCCAGCCAGGGTAGCAATTCAATCTCTTGATTGACGAAGAATCTTTGGACAATGCGTGCCACGTATGGTCGCGCATTATCCTGTTGAAATATGGCTGTGGCCAAGCCCTGAATGTAAGGAAGGACAACTGGCTCCAACACCTCTAAGATGTAGCGCTGGCTGTTTAAAATACCGGCAAGGCATACTAAAGGAGTGCGAGAGTGATATCCAATACCTCCCCATACCATAATACCCGGTGCAGGACCAGTGTGGTGGTGCATAACGCAGCTGTTCAAAATCCTCTCTCCACGGTGTCTCCAGACTCGAAACTGACCATCATGGTGTTGCAGACAGATGCGTGACTCGTCAGTAAAGACTACTTCATTCCATTCTGCCACCCACATCCTTCTTTCATCGCACCATTTGCGGCGGAGACGTCTGTGGTTCTGCGTCAAGCGTAGACCAAGCAATGGACGTCTTGAGGACAGATCACTCTGCTGTAAACGACGTCGAATGGTACGCGCAGACACTGAATGATGCGTTACAGACTCAATGTGCTGTGCTATGGTTCGTGATGTGACTGAGCGATCTGTCACTGCCATGCGCACAATTTGCCTGTCCTCACGTGAAGTGGTGCACTGAGGTGGATGCGATCGACCGCGTCGGTCCGTCGTGCCTTCCTGCATCCAACGGTCACATATCCGCATTACAGTTGTTTGGTTTCGTCCAACACGACTACCGATTTCCCTGAAAGATAATCCACAATCTCACTATTCTTCCTCTGTCGAACTCGGATACTTGATCAAAAGCTGTTTTCTACGAGACATAACTGATCGTTTTTTGAAAAAAAACCACAAGAAAAGCACAATTGCCGTACTTGAAATCGTTGAAATCTCCAAGCCTTAAATAGCGCTTTGAGGTGGCGCCACAAGCGTGCGTGATGTGTGTCTGCGCTGAACTTCTAATCATTTGCATATCTCACCTCCGCTAATGCATGTTGTAAATTTCATGTTATTTACGTGCTTCCTTCAGGGTGTTGCATTTACGGTGGCCAGCAGTGTATCTTTTAAAAGGCCTGGGAGAATACCTGAAATACAAGACTTCAAAACGTAAGAGCGTTGCATGCGGACATTTCAGATTCCTTCGTAAAAAAGAGGGTGCGCGTTTTACGGCGAATATACCTAAAAATTAAAAAACGCTGCTTGAAAGTAAGGTGCGCGTTATACGCCGTATTTTACTGTAATAGAATTTTTTAAAACTCTAGCTAATTTTTTCCAGATTTTACAATGCTCTTGTATGGTGTAAAACACTTTTTCTGAATTTGCATACCGAGCAAAATTTTTTTTTCAGTTTTAAATCTCTTTCTATAAAAAATAACTATGCAATTAAAAATAATTCCATGCTGTTGTATTTCAAAAGGAAACTAGAACAGAATTTTATCATTTTGGGATAATACTTTCAATTCTGAAAAGATAATCATTCTGAATCAAATTTTAAAATGTTTGATTCATTTTTAAAATATGTCCGATGTTAAGAACTGTGAAATTGCCTGAATTCATTGAGTAATCTTGAAAAACACTTTTTATTACGGTGTAACATAGCCTCATTAGACGGACCTTTTACGACCCCGCTTGTCCTTTTTGAAGCTCAGGAGAAGCAAAATGGCCAGATGGGTCATTGTATTCTTCAAAGGGGACCTGTATTCTTCTTTCACGCCCGGGGCGAAACAGATGTTGAGCCGACTCTAGAAACTATTTTAATGTACCCCTCTTTTTCCTTCTCCGTCACCCAGATGACTTTTGCTTCGCAACGATTAAAAGAAAGGACACACCTTTTTGACGGCCATGCATTCTTCGCTCGTTTGGTCCACGATGAACTTGAATGGAAGGAGTGTCGTCCTTCCGTGAGGGAGAAATACCAAGGAGTGTATCCCCAGTGTAAAAAACAGGACGATTGATAGACTCTCCTTGTGGTTTACGAGGGGAGGCGACATAGATAACCTCAGTCGTGACAGACATTTGTCCCGAGAGAACCAATAACAGTTGGGACCAAGATAAATGGGGCCGGGTGCAGACCAGCGATGCTTACAAATCAGAAATTACTGGGGGCTTGAAGGAGGTACTGTGTCTTCTTAATTTTTTTTTATGTTTAGAGGACATGGTACGATTTATGCAAACAATTTTAATTTAAGAATTTTCAAAACTTTTTTGGTTGCCTCCTATGTGTGTGTATACTATGTAAAACAGATTTGTGCTCAAAATTTCATAAAAAGCTAGTCATTTCCTTATTTTAAGGAAAAAAATTTGTGAAATGATTTTGTCGTGAAACATAACCTCCCCTAAAATTATCATCCCCCGTCTAGTGTTACTCGTTTCTAGATGTGTAGGCGGGTTAAGGAATTCAAAAGACATCTTTACAAATCACAATATTTATTGATACTTCTTAATCAAGGAAGGTTATATATACACTATTCAAATTTAAGAACAATAAAACACAGTGGAGAATGAGAAGGGGTAACTATTAGCGGAACTACGGAATCTGAACTGAATCCACGAAAGATCAGCGCGTACAATTACAACTAACACACGTACACGTATTTATAGTTTCTAAGTCACTAACCTGATTCTTATCTTTCAGCAGGTCCGTCTTGTGATATACTGTGATTCCGGATGGATCGGATAAAGGCTGATATATACTCTTGAATTTACGAATTCAATCTTCAGCTTTTCAGGTTTGCTTGTAGCTTTTCTACAGACTAAATTTGTCAACGACTGCGAGTTGATTTTCCGATGCTTCGATTCACTTTACTTTAAAATTCTACTTCTTTACTTTACAACTCTTTCTCATTTCATTCATTCTCTCTCGTTAACTCGCGAAACCTGAACTTATATGAAATATCTCATTTGCATAAATCACGCTTTGGCTCCCGGTGGAGATTGGTTGAAATAAATAAAATTTGAAAGAGATACTTAGAGGATTAGTGAAGAACCGTACAGATCCGTCACAATTTTAAAAAATGCTACTCCTCCAACAAATATTTACTCACACACGTAAAATTTGATTTACAAGTACGTCAAACTATATATAACTAAAGTTGGTATGGGTTTTGCGATAAATGATTGGTATTCGGACAATACTTTTTATGAATGCTTATTGAAAATTCCTTTACAAATCTTTAACTTCGGAGTTCAATTATTTTTTAAAAAAATAAGTATTACTTTGATTCAAAAATGCATACCAACTTTTGTTACATGTATTATTAGCAATAGATAAAAAAAATCCAAAGCATTAGGCACAACAGAAAAAAGACTTAACATTTTAAATAAAGACAAACTAGTTATTTTATCTTTCTCTGAGAAAAGTCAGTTTAAAGTTTTGATTTGCCATAGGGATGTGAACTCTACTTATTTTAAGTTTAAAGCTTTCAGATTTTTTTAAGGTCATAGAAAAGTATATAAATTAAGCTAAAAAAATTGGATTTGATTTTTTGAACAATTTTTGTCAATTGAATCGTATTTTGTCACCTTAAAAACAAATATTATTTTTATTCACTGCTTTAAATACCACAACATTTCTTTTTTTCTGATTTTATTTAAAAATTTCGTTAGTGTTGTCTCGCTTTTAACAGTATCAATGGCCCACATTTTTACCTGACACTGAACATAAGCTTCTCGCTAACACTGGAAAGTCTAATTTATATAATGTAGGACGAACTGTGAGCAATAAACTCTACATAGACATCTTGCGTCGTTTGTGTGAGTTGATTTGGAAGAAGCGATTGATATTATGGGCTAAATTGTCGTTAGTGGTTTCACTCTTACGCAATGAGTGGTTTCACTTGTCTCTGAAATTCTTGCAAAACAAACTGTTATGACGCATCTTTCTTACTCCCCTGATCTCGCCCCTTGTGACTTCAGCCTACTTCCTAAAATGGTTTCGCTTGCAAAGTCAACGAATTGAAACTGAAATTAAAACTGCACTGCAAGTTGCATGAATCTAGGAGGTTAAAAATAGATTTCAGAAGAGTTTCAACGGCTTTTACAGGAGTGTGCTATTATACAAGGGTCTTATTTCGAAGGATGTGTTTCAGTATTTAAATTAATAATATTTTTTAAGTTTTAGACTCAGTCCAAGAACTTTTGAATCCCATTTCGTAAACTACAAAGTGCAAATAACATTTTCATTTGAACATATTTCGATTTTATTTTAATTTTTGTCACACTGTGAAGCAACATGAGGAATGTTGGCGACGGATCTCATAATTCATGCTGTTCTGAACTTGGCGACGATTTTCAAGTTTGTTACCTGAACCTTTGAACTGCCATGCCCCAGATTATCTCAGGAACGGTACAAATGTTCCAAAATGTCATGCGCGAGATTATCTCGGGCATGGTGGTTGGGGGTATATTATTTCATTTGACAATCTGAAAACACCAGAAAAAATAATACACAGAAAGATATTTTTACATTTTCTAGACAAGGTGCTCTGGAACTCATTTTTGCTCTGTAAAAAGGTAGTTTGCAAAGGTATTACATTTTTATAATTTCAAATCCAATTTGTCGAAGAGCTTTTACACAAATATGATAATGATGCAGCTTCCGGACAACCTACAATAGACAACCCTGCCATCGCACTAAATGCAACATTTTCTATATTCCTCGTACTCCTGTGAAATAGGAGCCTACGTAAATTTCTAACTACTATGTATACTTTATTTTTTACAAAACATTTTATTTTTGCAACAAAAAAATTTGACATTTTATGTTCCCAAATCATTAACTTGATAGTCAAAGGGTTAATAATGTTCAAGTCTTTTCCCAAGCAGTCAATCCGCCTAAGTTTCGGTCTTCCTCTCTCTCTTTTTGGGGAGGCCGCGGTAGCCTAGTGGTCAAGACATCGGATCGTGGCTGGAGTGTCATGAATTCGAGCCCATTACCACTGAAGACTTGCCGTGTAGGGGAGCGATGCACGTTATATCTGTCGATATCTCAAACGTCCTCCCGTTGGTGTGGTGTGGTACTTAGGAGAGGGGGTGGCAGCTCAGTCGTCACTTGACCATGGTTCAAAGTTACGAGGTCCGTCACCAAAAGCCCTCGTGTAGCTGAACAGTGCGACGTTAATATTCACTCACTCTCTTTTTGGGGGGGTACCAAATGGTTTATAGTCAAGATCTTTTTAGTGTAACTTATTTGTCATTCAGTCTTATTTAGTGCCTTACTCATTAAACCTCCTATATTTCTTTAAATTTAATAATAATAGTGATGATGGTGATGAAATGATAATAATGATGATGACCATAGTTACCATAATAATGATGAAGAGGATGATAATAATTAAAAATAGAGAATAAAAAACTTTGATGATGTAAGATTTGATTTGCTTCTTATTCTGAAGCAACAGAAGGTTTTGGCAACAGACCTCGTAGTTTTGGACCAAGGTCAAGTGACGAAAATGACACCCCTGGGGGGCATCCCTTCTCCAAACTTCCATTCCACGGAAGGATTTTGAGCCTAAACAAATTCAACAGGCAACAGTTCCTCTCTATGGCAAGTCTTCAATACCGCTAGATTTCCAAGTCCGCGACTTCTTCAACGCTGGCCACGAGTTCGAGACCGTGACCACTCTTTTATCGAGGTCACATATTTGAATGCAAACGTTATGTACCTGTTTTACATGTTAAATTTACATGCTTATGCGAAAAATAAAAAACAGTTTTATAAATTATCAGATAAGGCGTACATATTTCTATAACTCATCAAAGAGATATGTTGTTCATGTTCCAGTACTTATAAATTCATTTGCATTGAAAATCTATGCATTACTGTAGTTGCTCATGAAATTGAGATGCTCATATTTGTTTTAGTGCATCGTTTCTCAAACTATGGGGCATGATAACTCTACGATGAGAGCGCAAGCACATTGAAAAGTCGAAAACAAAAGATTATTTTAAAAATTATTAATTTATCAAAATTAAACAAACAAAATACATTTTGACATATTAAAAAATAAAATACACATTATACTTATATAATACACTTATAAATGTGTCAGTACTGCACAATGTATTTTATAATTAATTTAACAATCCTAAGTTAAGCACAAGTTTAAAAACTGCCAGATACCCCAATGGCTTTTCAGATAAAAATGATATCCCAAATTATAATTTATCCTGATAATTCGTAAGGTTTATAATTAATCCTTTAACTGCCGGTTAAAAGTTACGCAAATCACTCCCCAATGCCACCAGTTTCCACGTAGGCGCACGTATGTGATGTATGGGGTAGGGGGTGGAGAAAAAGAATAAATAAGCAATTTATATGAAATATATAAGTAAGTCCTTCGAAAAAACACTGTCAATTCCTTTTACTGCATTCCGAAGCCTTCGGGTAATTTTATGGATTGCAGTGCACAGAAAAGATCTACTTCGGCAAGACGTATATATACGTCCGAGGCTATTATTGTTTTGGTTAGTGAGATGTTTATATACGTCGGTAGCACTTTAAAGGTTAAAGTCGTGTTGTAGCTTTAGGTCAAAGTATAGCGTGTAATTGTATGGAGGGGGCGGGGCGATGAAAATTATGACTGAATATTGGGTCGCTAACATTCAGAGTTGGAGAAGCACTGTTTTAGTGCATAGAAGAAGTCAAGAAAATTGATTGAATTATAACCAAAAGTCAAAGAATTATTAAAAATAGTGTATTCATCTAACTTTGATAAACAAAATTCTTTGTCTAATAAACACAATTTAGGCAAAGTATTGTGATAGATAATAAAAGTTTAGTTTCATTTAATACAGAATATAAGGTAGATTTCATTTTTTTTTAAAAGTTATAATTGGAATTTTAAAATCTGTTTAAACGACGTATAAAACATGTGAAAGGATAATTCCATGGGTAACATTTAAACTCGCCTATTTCAAAAAGAATTAATATTAATATATAAGTTGTAATTATTTTGAAATATAATTTTTATTTGATACACTAATTAAAAAAATTAAATGATTATTTACATTTGAATAATTATTTTTATTGAGTCATTTTATCAGTCTTTTTACTCCGTCAAATGCTTGTTTAGAAAATAACTAATTAAATTAGAAATACTTCAAAATTTATCAATGTATATTTGGAAGTGTAGTTAAAAAATAAACTATTTAAACTGTGAAAACTTTCTCCTTTGAGAACGAGGCCATATTTTTACCCATTCAAAATGGTTAAAAAACAGTATAACAATAAAACTTATCTGACAAATCTAGGCCGTATGAAAAGAATATGATTCAAACTAGGAAAGAAATAATCTAAAAGGTCACATGAATTGTGTTGGATTCATCCTTCAATATTTATTGCATCATATTTTTAAATAAGTTAGAAAAGAAACTGAATCAACTACATTGTAATTATATTACAACTAAATCACAGCTATTTATTTAAAAAGATATAAAAAAAATATAACTATACTTTTTTATAAGTAATATACTAAGAGTTTTGCAATTTAGAAAATGGGTTTTTATTTCACGAGAAAGTACAATTGCTAATTAATTTCGACAAAACTTTTTCCCAAAGTTAATAATACATACGATGCGATTCAGTTTAGCAGATTCTAAGGAACTCAAATGAATTTGTTTCCAAATAAACAAAAACATAAATCATTTTTAAATGTGTCTCAAGCATTCAAAAGTAATGAAATAGTATTTCAAAACTGTTTATCGATTGCTTCCTGTCTTTGTTTTGTAAATCATGTCGTTTAAAAAACATTTATCATTTTCTTATTTAAATATTTTGAGATTGCAGCAGCTTTTTAATTTCAATTTTATTTTGTCTGCAAAATTTGGTATTTTATATATTTTAGAGAACGCTTTTGTAGTGTCTAAGCCCTCTCCTTCCTAAGTTTGAAACTGAATAATATAAATTACAGTTTTAAAAAACTAAAAAATACCCTTTTATAGTTAATCGAACTAAGTTGTAACTTAATCTTTTAGTCTCCAAATCAGTAAATGGGATCTGAAAATGAAAATCGTTAATCCTGATGATCTTGATCTGGAGAATGGAACAAAATTACAGTGTTGCCATCGGTCCTAGAGAAGTTAGTAAAATTTCGAATTAATCTGACCTTTTAAAGTGGTTAAAAATTGAGTTCAAAGATTCCGTTGCATACAAGTGAAGCTTATAAAAGGGTACTAAAAACGAAGCATTTTTTTCCCTCTGTTCAGAAGGGGGAAGGGCGTTACTAAAAGGGAACCCAAATACTCATAGGATACTGGCCCCCTCATAAAATAAAAATAGTATGCCTTCTTTTTTTTATCCTTCTGTATTTTAAAAATATCATTTATTCAGTTTTTTTTTTTAATGTTGCTTTAAATTTATTCTTGTTTAGGTAGTTGAGAGCCAACAGCTGTCATGATGGAAAAGAAAGTTCTCACACATCTTAATAGAAACATTATATTTCCCCACCTGTGACAGATGAGGGAGGAAAGTACCCTCCTATTTTCTAGAGATAAGTATTTTAGCTTAGTGCTTCTCAAACTTTCGATGTTTGCGTCTCAATTTTCAATCATAATTTTCATGGCATATCCCTCTATACAATAACAATGCATTGAATTCAATAATAACGTACTTAGACGCTAAAGTGATAATACGACTAAAATTATACACTGTATAAATTATCAAGATAAGTATTAAATTTTGCATATAATTTTGTACAAGCCCATTGGTTCACTAGTAATTAGTAAACTTGCTCTTAACTTAGTATTGTTAAATTAATTATCAAATACACATTGTGCAGTACTGATGCATTCAAAAGTATATTATATCATTGTAAATGTGTATTTTTTATTATCTCAGAATGTATTTTGTTTTGATTCCCTTCAGTAAATTTATAAATTTTATATCGTTTATTTTTGACTTTTCGATATGCTCGTGGCCCCTAATGGAATTATCTCGCCCCCCCCCCAGGGAGGCACACCGTACAGTCCGAGAAACGCTAGTTTAGCTTCCACTGCCTTCTCATGCCATTTGATTTATGTTTGGAGGAGAGTATCAAATTTAAGGTCCTTAGCATTTTTTTCTTCTTTCAAAGAATCTGTTCCTACTACAGTAGAACGTCGTTTACCCGAACGTTTATTATCCGGGACGTCAAATATCCAAACCAAAGTCCGGATACGTTTTCGAACAGTGCAATGCTCAACAGTTGCTTCGAGTGAGGTCAAAAGTGACGGGAAACCCCAAGGTCAAGGATATTTGGGGAATTTCAGTTGTGTGATTTAGTAAACATCTGCGTGGAATATTAGGTCAGTTTCTTTCCAAGTGAGAGGGTGTATACGTGCTCTTTTGTTGAGTTTTGTTGATGTAGAAACCTGGATGGTATGCGATGCAGAAGACTGAAGTTTTCAAATGCTAAATGATGACGAGGTTGTGACTTCAGTGCAAGAGGAGTCCGATCCTGTCAACGATGAAACAGATGAAGACGAAGACAAAAACAATGAAAATAGCAGGGGTCCATCAAATGCTGATGCGTTTCTGCATTAGATACAGCTATGTAGTGGTACGAACAACAATCAGAGTGCTGTCCTACTCAACTACTGCTGCTGAAGAGAATCAGAGACCTTGCAGTGAAAAAACGATGGTGTACATTGGTACAGTGAAAAATAAGTGATCATTTTCCACAATAAAGGTAAAATTGCGACATTTTGCACCTATTTTGCTTCGTCTTCAAGCACGTTTCCCGCATGGGACGATTTTCAATATTTGTATAGTGTCCGATTTCATATACTGCATGGATCGCATTCGGCTTTTCTGCTATCCGAACAATCGTATATTCGAACGGTGCCCGGTCCCAATTGATTCGGATAAACGACGCTCTACTGTACGCAATAAGTAATAACATTAAAGTAATGATAATTTATTATATACTTATTTCTTGAGACTTTAATTCTCTATTCATATATAAATTCTCTATTATACATCATATCAAAGTGAGTGAGTATTTATTAACGCCGTAATTTAGAGACTTGGTCAATCCACAATCGACACCTAAGTTAGCACCAAGTTGGCACACCACGCCAAGTGAGTGAGTGAATATTTACGTCGCACTACTCAGCTACACGAGGGCTTTTGGCGACGGACCTTGTCAGTTTGAACCATTGTAAGGCGACGAGGATGATACCTGAGTTGGCATGCCCTCTCCTAAATATCACATCAACGAGAGGACGTTTGAGATTTAAAATGCATCGTTTCCTTTCACGGCAGGTCTTGAGTGGTATTAGTTTCGAACTTATGACATGACTCGCCAGCCACAAGTTAGTTACCTTGACCACAAGGGGATCCATGTAGATATTTTTACTTGTGTGATCCATATAACTCATTATGTGTGCGGGAGAAGCTTGGTGATTTTGACACTTTGCGCAGATGGAAAAGTACTATGGTACCTTATTCCTTGTTGCATAAAATAACCAAAATATTATTTTCTTCTAAAAACATCATCACATTTTTTCGTATGCTTATTTTTGAAACTCAGCGTACATATAATTAAATCTACACTCATTATTGCTTTCAATTATAAAACATATTCTATCTTCAAGTTTTATAAAAAGCGACAGATTCTTAATTCTCCAGTAAATTCACTGGAACATTTATACAGCAAAAACAACCATCTAACTCCCGAAATTTTACAATAATGACCGTAACACATTGTGAAACTCTCCCATTGGCCTACTTCAAACACTTGTCCAATTTATCAAAGAATATCATAAAACAGTAAGCGGTAATTTGACAAAAGAACATCTGCACATTCATCTAGTCGTGTCAAATAAAGCATTGAACTAATATTATACACAAAGTCGAAGATATTATTCCAATGTCACTTCTGATGAACTTATTGCCTTATGTGTCAACCTTCAAACATAAGGATAAAAACTTGAATGTTTATGATTCTTTGTACTTCTGTCTTATTGGAGGTAAATCATGATTATTGTTGTAAGCTTTTTCTTATAACATTCGCATAATTCGTGATGTTAATGTTGTAAATCGAATGTCTGCTATATCCTGAAGGATGTGTGAAACAAAAGAGACCTTTCAACTGTTTCTTTTGTGATTTCATTGTAGTTTTATGCTCAACAAAACAAATTGTGCGACATGGAGTTATTAAAAAAATTAATCAATCATTTTCTGTTCTTCATAAAATAATAAGAATTATTTTTAAGATAACTGGCTACGTTCGAAACCGTAACTTTGAAAAAGTGGATAAATAGTATATATATACCCTCAACTCGATAAATCGAAGTTGAAGGGACCAATGAAAAACTTCGAATCATCAAGAAGGGTAGGAAAAAACTCCCAAATACAAAAAGACAAATTTTTCCTAACACATTTAAATTTGAAACTATTTAATAAAACAACAATTGTACATATGTATAAAATTATTTTAAAGTATTTTTTAAAAGTACATATTTTACAGTATAAATACTATACAGAAGTTAAAAGTCCTGTATTAAAAGAATATATTTTTGTAGGATATACTTCACATAATTAATCTTTTTTGAAGAAAAAAATCCATTATCTTTAAAAATCTGTTTAATCTATTATTGGTTCCCTCAGAAACTTTTTCCAACACCATTGGTTCTTCAAAGTAGGGTTCAGTCCGGCCTATGCCATATTTGGTGTCATATGTCATAAGTCACACAGATGAGTCATAAATCATCATGTCACTCCGACGCAAAATACATAATCGTATGCATCTCTTCTTCACAATATAGTGGATCATTCCTTCTGAACATATGTGTGGCAAGGCCACCTGTTCAAAGAAAGATATGGATGTCTGACAACAAGTGCGGCCAATCCACTTGAAGAAAGCAAGCAATAAAAGTCTTTTTGCTTGAGGGAATTGGGAAACATAAAAAAGAGAGGACAGACAGATGGTCATCAAAGAGTCTACATTACAGGGGAGACGCGCGGAGACAATACAACACAAAACATGTAAGCTCCAACCTGTTTGCTGCAGGACTCTACACGATAGTGAGTATTCGAATTGTTGACAGTTATATGAGATAATTTCCAAATATCGCGTGTTGCAGTCTGGCCAGCCGCAGATTTTACTTCGAAATATTGAGTGTACCAAAACATATATTGTTTTAGTTCGAAATATATCAAGAGTTGTTCTAGGGACTGAGCATATATATACATACATCGAATTAGCGAGAGATTCATATTATCGAAGGTTTGAATTGGCGAGAGTCGACTGTATACATACATACATACACACACATACAATATATATATATATTATATATATAGTGTCACTTGAATTATTCTAGAAGCATTTTCTTCAAAAGGAGAATGTTTTGAAAAATGCCATTTTTGCTTCATTTTTTTGCCAAAAACTGTATTTAAATAATTTTTCTTGTAATAGTATTTTTAAAATAATTTTGCATGTATATTCTAATTTACAACTGACTAAATATTTAAAAAAAAATTATTCAATTATATTTTTTTTTTCAAAATTACTGATCCGAACGTAATCAGTCATCTTAAAAAACAAAAATAAATTTATTGCTTTAAAAATGTATAACAATAATAAATATAAGTAAATAATAAAATTTCAAAGAGGTTAAATATATATTTTGCGTTGATTTCGTGAAGTGAAACAGCTGTAAGGGTAAAAAAAATTTAAATTATTCAATCGAATGACTGTTAAAATTATGCTTCTATATGTAAGATAAAGTAAATTTAAATATTTTGTCATAAGAAATTTGAATTGATTTTTTTTATTACACGGTAAACTCTTTCTTTTAATTCTTTGTATGTCCTTAATGTCAATAAAAATTGTGATATATTTTTTTCTTAAAGTTAATAGGTTTGATAATTAATTAATTAATTTAGTTTTTTATTTCAATATCTCATCCCGTAGTGAAATGCAAACAAATAATAAGACTTAGTTTTTTTTACAGTTACATATTAAAATATTTTTTGGAATTTTTTTTTATTTCTTTAAGTATTCGACGGGGTATCCGACCGTAATTTTCAAAAGATGTATAAATAAATAATTATTTGGCATTTAGTGTTATTTGAATTATAATATCCATTTAAAATCGTTTTAAAAATGTTATTGCACAATAAAAAAATTATTTAAACGCAATTTTTGGCCAAAAATGAAGAAAAGACGGCATTTTTTCAAAAACATTCTTAATGAATACCATTAATTTCAGTTTATTCTAACATATTATATAATTTTATAAGAATAATTAATATCTCTAAAGATAATTTTTTAAATATAAAAAAATTACTGTAAACAGAATAAGTAGTTTATTTTTTAAAATTTTTTCATATTTTTAAATAAGAGAAAAATTAATCTAAAAGAAAATCAAAAACTACTATTTTTATTAACAAATAATTTACAATATTTTTTGAAAAATCCTTTTTCATTGATTTATTATTTTATGCATTCGATTCCATTAAAATACAGCATTGTCAACAAGCGCAAAAATTTTCCAGGGAATATAATTATAGACAAAACACCGCCAACTTGTTCGCCACACAACTTTCACACGGCACAGCAACCCTAAGGAGACGCTGTGTTTTTGTTTTTTGTTCTAATCCTTAAAAGTACAATTTATTTGTTATTATTTCTTTTTCTCTTTTTCGTCAGAAGCGAATCGAGATGAAAGGTGAGTTGAATTGTAAGAAGCTTGCTCGTGCGAAGTGAGTAGAAAAGTCCCGGTGCATTTCAGTGATGTTTGCGATGGAACGTCGTACTCGCTCGATTGGATGTGTTAGCCGAGAAGTATCGTGTTTTTGTTTTCGGATCTATCAGAAGAATGTGGATAAATCTTGATTCGATTTATAGGTATGCCATGTTTTGTTTCCAAACATTTTCACTTGAAAAATATTTCTTTTATGTTTAATTAAAATAAACATTTCAAGCTTGTTTTAAATATAATTTCTGGAAGGCTGTAATGACAGACGATAAATAATTTTGAAGTCTTGAGCGTTTTATTCTAAATTTTTTTTTATCTATTTATCTAATGAAATTTCTTCTATTAATTTTTATCATTTTTGTAAAAAGTATCCGAGTGAAAAATATTTCTTTTGTTTTATTCAGATGAACATTTCAATCTCTTTTTATTTTTCAATATAAATTCTTAAAGCAGACTACAACAACAACAAAAAAGTTATTTTGCTTTTTTTCAAAAAAATTTTTATTAATATAATGAACTTCCTTTTATCAATCATAAAAAAATTACCCAAACAAAAAATATTTGTTTTATTGCAATAAACACACACACTTTAAGCTTCTTTTTAAAAATAAAATTTCTTGAGGCAGACTGTAATGACAAACGATAAGAAATTTTGCTTTTTGAACATTTTAAATAATATAAATTTTTTCTATTAATTTAATGAAATTCTTCTATTACATTTTAACTATCTTATAAAGAAAAATTGTCCGAATGAAAAATATTTGTTTTCCATAAAAAAACATTTCAAGCTTTTTTTTTTTTTTTAAGAATATAATTTCTTGAAACAGACTGTATTGACACACACGGATGATAAATATAGTTTTAACATTTTCAGCATTTTATATTCCAAATATTTTTCTAAAAACCTAATGGAATTCTTTCTATTAATTTTTATCAAGTGTTCAAGAAGAAACAAATTAGTTCTCAAATAATCGATAAAGTTATAACTTCATGGGAAAGAGTAAAAATATAACGACTGATATTATGTCATTGAAATATTTTAGATTCATTTTGATTAATTGACGAGAAAGATATTTTTATATATTTATACTTTTTCCCCACATAAAGCAGTTTTAAGTTTATTAAATAAAAGAAATATTTTTGTGAAATGTAAAAATGAATAATAAATTCCATTTAATATAATTTCCGTATAATTTCTTGAGGCAGACTATAATGACGGATGATAAGTAATTATAATTTTTAAGTATTTTGCTCTAAATTTTTTTCTGATAATGTAATGTAATTCCTTTTGTTTATTTTTTTCTGATATAAATTTTAAAAAATGAGTACATTAAAATTTTTTGAACAGTAGATTTATTTTGTACATGTTGCTTATAATGAATAGGATATTTTAAAAAAAGAATATATTAAACAATTAATAGAATTTATCAAATTTTGAATATCTCGAAAATCTAAAGGCAAAGACGATAAAACTGATTCAGTCATTCTAATACATCAATTATTATTATTATTTTAATTTTACACTCTAAATAAAAAAACAGCATGTCTTGATCAATTTTTTCGAATGAAATGGAGATTGATTTGCTTAGGATTGTTTACAAAAATCACATGAAACTAGTTTCATAAGCGAAGTAACCTTGTCTAACGTAAAAATTACTTGCAACTGGAACAGGATGTTGCATACACATGACTTTACGCTTCACTCAGGTGACGTCATATGTCAATCATTTTTTTTTTCTTCAGGTGAATCATTTGTCTGCTTGTTGTCGTAAGAACATAAATACTTTCTAACAGCATGCTGCTGGGTTTTTTTATTATTATTTACAATATTGTGAGTTAAATTTGAATAAATGTTTAGGGAATCCTCAACGGAAATCGATGAGAAACAAACTGAAGAAATCAAACTGGTATTGTTTTTTTAACCGGAATAAAATAGCATAAGATTTTAGTTAGAGAGGTGAATTTATTTATTTTTTACCTGTGTATTGTTTTGTGTTATATATTTTTCAGGAATGATTATTTTGTTTTATTTACTTGTAATTAATTTGATTGAGCAGGGAGCAAAATCGTAGTTCAGTAATCAAGACCTCACAAAAATTACAATAATTAATGATAAATTTTAAAAAACTATTTTTCTTGTTAAAATATTAATTTTAAATTAAATTTAGTCGCGTTTGAAATCTAATCAGGAGATTTAAAAAATCATAACATTAAGAATACATATAGCGTTTTCTATACTGTTGGAAAAAAATACAGTTTCTTTAAGAATAAATTCATGACATTCATAATATTTTATCAATTCATATAGTATACAACTCTCTTTATCTGGTATATATATTTTCTTTCCTTATAAGCCTTTTTATAAATCAAGATAACTTACTGAAGGATAAAATATTAATTTAACATATTTTCAGCAAAATAAAAACATTTATATAAATGCCAGCAAATATTTTTTTTTAAAAAAAAGCTTACACTCTTTTTCCTTAATTCATGTTCGTTTCATTAATAAATTTTTGTTTTGAATTTATAATTGCACACCATACTTAAAAAATGGGGAAAAGAACTCGCTGAATTTGATTTTTTTTTATTACAAAATACAGTGATAATCCCTTAACACGAACCTGACGGGACTGGAATATTTTTTTCGTGTTAAAGTATATTGCAAGAAAAAAAACACAAATTCAACAAAAAAATTAAAATACATTTTATTTATATTTTTGCATGTATTTAACAAAAATCAATGAAACAAAAACTTTCACAAGCGCTTGATGAAATTCAATGCAAAATTTTAAAGATTTTTGAAAAACAAAACATTTGAGTCTTAATCTGATATTTTTATATTCTGTTTTAAAATAATCTGATATTTTTCTTTGCGTTGTCTTTTTTAATACTAAATTATCAACACATTGTTTAATGTCTTCCATTTTGTTATTCATTTCACCGTTGGAATGTGCATCTAAATAAGTGCGCATACTTTTCATGATGTTTCTCACTTCGGATGACATGGTAACAGGAGCTGCATTATTTATTTTTACCAACGGAATCTGCATCAATATTTTTTGAGCTTTGAAGAAACTCCACTATGTGTGTGTTTCTTTGACTACCATAATTGGGGCTGTACACACATTATCATCATTTATTGCAACGAATTCTTCCGATGATATAGTAGGACAATCCAGAAACTTTCTCAGACATTTCATGAAGTATCAGCGTTTAGTTTCAATATCCCTGGTGTTTACCGTACTTTTTTCATTCCCAGAAAAGAAATCTTTTCTTGTTAAGCGATTTTCGTTTCGTGTTAAGCGAAAAATGCATGAAAATACATAGTAGTTTGACGGGACCGTTGTATTATTTCGTGTTAGCCGTTTTCGCGTTAAACGTTTTTTTACTGTAGAAATAATTGGAGATATTTTTTTTTCATCTTCTTTTCACCAAACAAAAAGAGGCATTGTAGTAAAACAACTTTTAAAAAAAAATTAACTGCTGACAAAAAGTGGAATGAAATTATTTAGATTCTTCATACACTTTCTGTGTTAATCACTCTCTAGGGCAATAAGGTGTTTACCCAACAACTCGTCGGTTTGAAGATCAGTCAATTGAGGATTTCGGTTCATTCCTGAAGGAAAAGATGTCGTCAACTTTGAATCTCAGAATTCCTTTCTTCCCCCTCCCCTCCCCACCCCCTTTCGAACATAAATAGAACGTGTCAATAGCTTTACAGGTTGTTTTCGAAATTCGCAGTTATTTCTTGTTAATTGCGAATATAGAAAATGACTGAGGCTACTCTAATACTCTAATATGAGTTTCTTTCCCGAGATTTTACGAGAGTAAATCGCAAAAGGTAATTCATATGTTTTAAATATATATCACTACACTTCATTAATATCTGAAATATCTTCAAGTTTTGCAAAGTTTACAATAAAAAAAAATAACATTTTTACAATAATTATAAAAAAAGAACAAAATTAAATTACGTATTCGCTGCATCTTCAGGAAAATACAAGAATACAAAATGAAGTGGCTTACCGACGAAAAAGACTAAATCCCACAAAATCACCTTGTTAACTCTTATATTTGCATAATTTACCATTGATTTTCTTTCAGAAGTACCATACCTAGTTATTATTATGCTGACAGCCGTTATCTTGATTTAAAAAGCGTTATTTCTGCCGGCTATGTTGCAAACAAAATTCTACATCGTAAAATTTACATAGATAGATTTCTTGTCTATAATCATTTGACAATTCTCCCGATAAGAGTTTAAGAAATTCTTTCATTCTCAGTTTACAGTAATTTTCTTTCCAAATCGATCCTATCACAATAGCACATAAAATTATTCCTAAGAAAACTCGATTCAGTTATCTTAAAAATA
>BMAO01028345.1:0-74146 GCA_019973975.1 Trichonephila clavata
ATATCACAGGCTTCAAGAAACAAACGTTTTGCAAGTTTAAAATGTACTTCAAAAAAAATAATAAGATAACAACAAACATCAATTAAATTTGATCATTTCTAAAAATGTTGCCTTTTGCGAGGTATCATTCCCCTTAAGAATATTTTATTTTAATTTAAAGAAAGAAATGACATCAATTTTTAACAGTAAATAATAATTATATAATAATTTAGAAATCAATAACTTGTGAAATGTAAAATCAAAGAAAAATTTATTAATTTTGTAAACATTCCTTTCACAAATTATCGATCAAATTGTTTTCTTCAGAATAAATATTTTCTCTTGACTTTGAATTATGAATTAAAATTATAAACAGACATTTTTTATATTATATACACTTAACTGACTCTATTTGATAATAATAGTAGAGTTCTTTTTAAGGAAACGATACAATTGTTATTCGATAGTCAAACAGTTTCAAGTTTTTAAAAAGAAGTTGTATTGATCCTATATACTGTAAGCCCCTTCTTGCGCAAAAATATATAATTAATAACTACTCAATTAATTAAGAATTAAAATATCTATATATATAGCTGTGTACAAGTGCTAGGATCCCAACTTAAATAAATATACCACTAACACTATTTAAAGCAGACGAATACCTAATTAGATAAATAAATCGAATAAAGCACAAAATTATATCAAGAGTTGTTGAGAGTTTTTCCTAACAAATATAACACTAGAATAATGAATAAAATACAATGATATCGCTATATTTTAATTAGATAAATTAAAGCTAAAGAATGTCAACAACTTGCATTGTATATGGATTCTACCACAGTATTGAAAAGCACGTGCAATTGTTGCCCAATTTGTCACGTGATTACTCGCTTGGTGCCAGTCAGTCGCGAATTTCTAAAAAAGACTAGAAAACACTCTGATTATTACTAACAAAAGTAAACTTTAATGCTGTTTATATGTTGATTGTATGTATTTAAATCATTTCTATATCACATATGTACGAAATTCACATATTTCGGTAGTTCGGGAAGTGGATGAAAAACTTAAAGATTACATTACATTCAGACTTACATTAAACCGAATGATGTAGTAAATTTTAATATGTAGTACACGTGTTGTCTTTGTCTGTGAGCAGTAGGAAAAATGTTTCGTCCACTGGATTTCATTACCGAATATTATCAAGAAACATAATAAAATATGTTAATCAGGAATTAACGTGTGATTTCTTAAAGGCTGAAATTGTCAATTTATATTTATCTTCGTATCATCAAAACCCATGCCTGTCTTTATAACAGGTAAGCTAAAACTTTTATTCCACTGTTTTAAATGAAGAAGAATACAGTAGCGTTTCAATTCCAACAATATCCTATCTATGACTAAAATATATAATATTACACAGTTAATTATATTTGTGGCAACAGCTATTCAGATTCGCAAATAAAAAATGGAGCTTTAGAAAAATTAAATGAAAAAATATATTCTATTAATCATAGGATATGAACTTAAGTCTTGTTTTTCACCATGCATTAAGTACACTTTTATTCTTCTAGGGGGCGGTATCGAAATATTCATTAGAAAAGGGGGCGGTATCGAAATATTCACTAGAAAAGTGGGCGCTAGCTCAAAAAAGGTTGGAAGTAACCTAATGCTCTCTATGGTTGGAAGATAAGAAGAAAAATAATTTTGAAGTTTAATATTGCCACAAAGGAGTTGAATGGAAAAAGACTTAATTTTGCTTAGATGGTCTTAGACTAACGTGACCATTTATTCTTTGACTCAAAACGGTACATTGTTTTGTTTAGGTTAAACTAACAGGTATACAATGGGAAAAAAAACCACTTTTTTTAAAGTTATATGTTCAGAAAAAGTTAATTAGCTCAAAAATTACGAATTAAAAAAATATACCCAAAATTGATTAGTTATATTTATATTTATCAGAGGAACAAATTTGCTTTAATATAGCTGGTGAAGATTTTAAGTAAGAACGAAACTCTTGGAACGTTTTTTTTTATATTCACCTTAATATTATCAAAATCGCCCTTAGAACTGAAATTTGTAACTGGGTTTTTCTGAGATGTCCACAATTTGTTCATCATAGAAAATACTCTTTCTACTGGAGCCCCATTTGTAGCAGGCCAAACATAAAATATATTCAATTAAAATAGAAAAGTTTTCATGCTGTAGATTGTTGGTGTGAAAGTGTTTGAATAATTCCGCCCAACAGTTTCCGTGGAAACATTTAGATCATTTTTATTCGGTTATTTTTTGCGATGTAATGTAGTAAGAAATTAAATGAAAATTTGTCAAAAACTTCTGTACTTTATTACAGTCAATATACTCCTTTTCAATTAATACATTCAGAGTTTTTGAACGTCTTCCCATGCAGGAACCTTTTTTAAATATGCCCAATAAAATATCTCCATTACTTTAGTAAGAAAGCAAGTTCACTGTTCCAGCTATTTACGCGCTTAATTTGTAAAATTCTATAGCCGTCCCTTTCACAAACTCTTCATCAAAAAAGTACCATTATCTTTTGATTTCAACCAATTAATTGACGGTCCGTAAATGGAAGAGACTGATTGTTCGGTTTCTGAGTCAAATTGTCTTTTAGTTGATTGATTTCTTTTGCAGCTTCAACTGCCGATGCAGTCTGACCTTCAAGTTTCAATACAGCTTCCGAACACAGCTTCGCGCGGTTTCCGAAAAAGGGACAATTTTGCGTCCCAGAGTTCATTTCTGTGACACCGGGACTCGTAATTTTAAAAAGTGACAGTCCCGTTCAAAATGGGACGTCTGGTCACGTTATCTTAGACTCAAAAAGTTTTTTTCCTCTAAAATATAAATAAGTAAAAATTTATGATAATTGATAAATTAGTGCTGAGGATTGAATGGTGCAATATGTATTGCAACATTTCATGATCCTTAATTTCTGAAAACCAGTTCTAGATAATCCTTCAACATTCAAGTGCAGAATAGAAAAACAAAGCTCTTTGCTCTGTTTGCTTTACTTTGAGCCGCCTTAGCCATAGTTGTTATTCATTTAGCACTACCCAAGAGGCACAATATGAATTAAGTGACGTTTCCCCTTTACTTTATAAAAACAACGAAACAATCACATTTCAATGGATCCGTTCACATGTGGGTATCGACGGTAACGAAAAGAAAGACTTACTAGCCAAGAGAAGAACATTTCAGCCACAAGACAACAAACCACTTCCTCCAGAGTCACTTAAAAAAACATATTTTTGAAAAATTAGTGGCTACTCTCAAGTCTGACCAGGTAGCAAAATCCACCGGCAACATTATGGGCTAATATTTCAAGACACTTGGAACCATTTTTGTCAAAGGGTCCCGTAACGAGGCTGTGGCAAATTTCAGACTGCAAACAGCCACGATTGTATAGCACATCATTTTAATAAAAGGGCATCTTTCTATATAGTATATGCCAAATTTGTAATTAAGGCATCATGAATGTAAAACATCTTATATGTCCAGAACTAGGTAAAGGCTCTCAAAAATATGGTGAGATAAGCAAACTATACTGGAATGCCAGAACTTTTATAAAATCATTGTAAAAAACTACATCTCTTTGCGTTCCTTTTCTTGTTTAAATTTTTAACTTCTTACTTTTGTTCCATGCTAATTTATCCTGGCTCTTACTATTACTGTTTGTTCTTTTTATTATTTACCATTGATCTTTCCAATATAGCTATATGTAACAATTCATTTCGTGACCCCAACTCTCTCCTCCCGCACCGTAGAATCAGTCCAATCCATGCTGCTTTCCATGTTCTGTTTAGCTTGCATCGTAATTTCGACAGTGTAGGTTTTTTTTAAAATTCAATACTAAATATACCTGATGTGTTTTTTTCCTCGTAACTTTAGTAGGTGTTCTCTCATCATAATAAATGTCGAAAAGTACTAAAATACCTGTTTTTCTTTAAGGGGTCTCAGTATCCTTAACATTTTTGTGTGCACTCGAAAAAAAATATCCTTCTTGAAACCAATGTAACTTAGCAATAAAGCAAAACAATTATTTGAAATTTTTATCACATGATAATCACATATATTTACATTCGTTCTCAAATTTGCGGAGAATTTGAGAAAATTTTTTAAAATTTATAAAGAAATAAAAATTGGACAATTTTTTAAAAATTTGAAAATTAGTATTTTACAGCGCGCAAGGTTCTAAAGTACAAAATTGATCAAAATTTACTTTTACTTGGTATAAAAATGTTCACTTTCGAAGTTTTACTAACTTCTTAAAAATTTAGAGAAAGAAATATATTTTTTAAATACAATTTCAACAAAATTTTAAAATTTTAAGAAAAAAATAAATTCAAATTCAAATTTAAAAAATTTTATTAAATTTTTTATTGAAAATTTTAGCATAAGTTATGAAGAGCCATTATTTTGAACACATGTATGAAATTTCAAATCGATATCAATAAACAGTTTCAGAGAAATTCTGCGCGCAAGCTAAAAATTTGTTGTTTTGAGAAAAATGAAGTTAAAGAGAGATACAAAAGAGATAGGGATTTTGTTTAAATTTCTCTAGTTATTTCTCAATAACTTCGGAAACTTTTACAGTATTCAACAACATTTTGGTATCATAAATGATCAGGAATATTGAGCTTTAACATATATTTTTTTTCAAAAAATTGAAACATTTGCAATTTAAGAGTCCTTAATAAAAAATATTTTGACTTTTTAGCACAAAAAAAAAAAAAGCTCAAGTACCTAAACTTCATTCCCCTTGTATCAGTACTTAACAAAAAATAGTATTTTTTAAATTTTTTGGTGAATTTTTCTTCTTTATCTAATGTACCAAAGAACATCTTACCCGTATAGGTAGATTTTGATATTCTGAAAAAAAAATTCGATCCACGCTAATGTATTAATACAACTTTTATTTTGTAAAAAAATGCTTTTTTTTTGCAAACATCTCATTATTTTTAAACATAGCCTTCATGATTTGGAATTATAATCGAAGAATCTTGTTCAATGTTTGGAAAATGTGTTATTTGAACTTCCGTGCTACGAAAATCCGTAATCCTATAAACACGGCTCTGGGGAAACCTTTCAGAGGAAACAATTAAAGAATGATATTAATGGTGAAAATTCCCGCCAAATGCTAACACCTGATGCCACGTTCAAATAAAACATGACGCGATAATTTCAACAGGGATTTTGTAAGGTCATAACAATGTCAATTAGAGAACAATAAAGCATCTCAAATGGCTCATTCAACAGTTATGTTTGTCAACTATACTACACTTATCACCAATAAGTTGAAAGTGAATTAAAAGAAAAGGATTTATATAAACATTAAAGAAATAAAAAGTTTATGCTTTTCGGTAAGTCATTTTTGACAAGCGTTTAAATTTGTTTATATTATGTAAAGTATGCAGTGGCGTAACGGAAAATAATTGCCCTCCCCGCAAGGTCAGGTCTTGGGCCCCAAGTCCGGATCTTATATATATATATATATTATATTGAATGTAGTGACTTCTGCTAACTCTCTTTAACTGTACCCCGTTAAATCATTTCCTAATTGCTCGCGCGCATAATCTTAATCTAATTGCTCGCGCGCGTCGTACGACCTTCACCGCCAGACTAAGAACTCGGAGCACATTGGTTAGCGCCGCCTTTTTTCGCTTCTTGTCTCTTACTCATATCATGTAGATCTGCTGCAGCTAGTGTTTGTGTGTCTATTTGTGATTACGTACATCTATGTGTCGTCCTTGTCTTGCTTAAATGTTTTCAAGATGTATAATAAACCGATTTAATTAACCTCAAGAATGTTTCTTCAATATCACTTTAAAGAATCCATTCCAACGAATATCGTCGTATCAATATCGTCGTATTACATACATATATATATTATATATTACATATATATGTATATATATATATATATATATATATGTATATATAGTGTGGGATTTCCACATAGACGGCACTATAGAGGGCGCTGGCGACGCGAGCCACCAGCGTGCGAACTGACTAGAGGGAGATTAGCGAGCGAGAGGTCTCGACGAGGAGGTCAGAGCCAACGCTGCTAAGAAAAAAAAGGAAAGCAACCGGGATCTAACTGGCCGTGTAGGGACCAAGTGGCCCGATGCTGGAAGGGCAGTCACGTGAAGGTGACACATCCATCATCTGAATGCCATACACCGTGGTGTGATAATTGTTAAGTGAAGAGACTGAGAAACTATTGTTGAATACGAGAAGATGTATCGAAACGCTGTCAATAATATATCTGTATAGTAGTGAGTAGCACTGTAATTGTCCACATTAAACGTTAGTATTAGTTAAAAACAGTGTAGTTAATGTGAATACCCCTAGAACTCCGTGTCATAACACCACATAAAATGGGGCTCGGCCGGATGTGGACTGTGTGACTATTGATACCGGCATGTGGACTATTGATATCGGGATGTGATTTGGGACTATCAGGACTATTGATATCGCGATGTGGACTGTGAGGACATTAAATTAATAGTGCGCTGTGAAAAAAAACTGTTCAGGACTTTCGCAAACCGAATGGAACATTCGAACTCTGACTGTGCTTTTGAACGGATAAACTCAAGTGATCCTTTTCCTGATTGATACAGCTCAACAACAACAACAAAAAGGTAAGATACCTTTTTATACTCTTCTATTGTGATTAAAATGTCGTATATAAATGTACAAGAAAAGAGGACTTGATAAATGTGCTCAATGAAATTGGGGAGCAAGTTTCCTCTAAAGAAACAATTTTCGAGCTAAAAACTAAATTGGAAAATTCAAACTGTTTAAAGATGACCCTGAATTTGTAATGAATATGATAAATTTGTCCATTGAGGATAGACAATCAAAAGCCGAACAGCAGCTCCAAATAACTAACTCACAACTAGAGCTAGAAAAAATTAAACTGCAACAGATAGACAGAGAAATTGAACTTCAAAAGGCAAAAGCTGAAGGGAATGTAACCCAGAAAAGTTTACAGGGGGGAACTAATTATTTAGAAATTTAATTAAAAGTATAAAAACATTAACGATACAAATCCCAACAAAACCTGAAAATTTTGGTCTTTTTTTTCAATCGATAGAACGAGCATTCAAAATTAAAAATGTTCCAGATGACTTAAAATCAGAAATCCTGATTAATATTCTTGGTGAGAGGGCACATAACATTTTACTATACGTAAAAGATGACGAAATCAAAAATTATGAGTTAGTCAAATCATTAGTTTTAAGAGAATTCCAACCCACTGCTCAGGAATGCTTACTTAATTTTAGAAAAGCCAAAAAGCAAACAGATGAAACTCATGTACAATTCGCTACTCGTTTAAGTGCTATGTTTCAATATTACCTAAAAATTAGGAACGTTAATGATTTTAAATCCCTATTTGACTTAATGGTCAGTGATAAAATCTTAGACACTTTAGATCTAGAAACTGCTTCACATATTAAAATTTTGCAGGCGGATTCATGGCGTGTGCCAGATGAGCTAGGAAAAGCTTGCGATATATTTTTTATTTCGAAAAACAGATCACTGCATGAATCGCGAAACCATAACAATGTTAAGAGTAAAAACGATAATGATGCTTACATTAAAAACCGCGCGAACATAGTAAATACTAATTATTTCCAGAGACAGTTCCCAAAACATAACGAAAGTGTAAAACAAGAAAAAATAATCTCGTGTTATGTGTGTGGAGGCCGCATCTTGCTAGAAATTGTGCGAAAAAAACGGCGAAGTCAGAAAATAAAGATAAAAGTGTAGGGCATACCATAAACCAAATTAAAACTATTTCTAATCAAAATGACTTTTTGTTTAATGAATTACAGTATGTAGACGTAATTGTTGATGATATCCCATTAATTGCCACTTTGGATAGTGGAGCCAACTCAGTTATCATAAATAAAAAGTACGTTTCAGCGAAAAAAAGAGTGCATTCTCAAATCACCCTAACCAGTTGTTTTGGCGAACGGAGGATTGCAAACGTTTCAGAATTTACAATCTCATTGAAAGGGGGGAAACACAAACCATCCCCGCGGCAGTGTGCGAGATCAGGCAGAAATATTATTACCCTTAAGAGTTTATGAGTTCTTGAAAAGTGGATCAGAGGAAGCAAGGTCAAATGTTAGAATATGCAATCCGGTATGTTTAAAGGATGGAATAGTGGGGGAACAGCAGATTGATGAGTCAGGATGTTTAGTTAATTCTGAGAGGATTATGGATAAGTCTAATTTGTTTTTGCTAAAGGTATCTGAGGCATACGAGGAATGTTCATATGATTTATCGCATATCTCGAATAGTAGATTAAGGAGTCAAGTACATACACTAATAAAACATTACAAACCAAATAAAACGAAATCTACTGCTTTGAAAATGAAAATAATTTTGTCAGATGAAAAACCCATTTGTCAAAGGTCACGTAGGCTATCTTTACTTGAAAAGCGCGAGGTTGAAAAACAAATAGAGCTGTGGTTAGCACAGGGAATAATTAAAGAAAGTTGTTCAGATTTTTCGTCTCCTATTGTGGTGTGTAAGAAGAAAGATGGAACGATGCGTTTGTGTATCGATTATAGAAAGCTAAATAAAAAAATAATCAGGGACAGATATCCACTTCCTGTAATTGAAGAGGTATTAGATAAATTAGGGAACGGTGAGTATTTTCGACGCTATATTTAAAGAATGCATTTTTTCATGTAGATGTTGATGAAACAAGTAGAAAATATACCGCGTTTGTAACAGAAACAGGTCAATATGAATTTTTGAAAGTGCCATTCGGTTTATCTATTAGCAGTAACTATTTCCAAAGATACATTAATTACGTGTTTAGAGACTTATTAAGAGACGGTACTTTAATTATTTATTTAGATGATATAATAATTCCGGCAATAGATGAAAAAGAAGCTTATGAAAAATTAACTCGTGTGTTAGAAATCGCTTCCAAATACGGCCTTGAATTAAATCTAAAAAAATGTCAGTTCTTGCAAAGGAAAATTAATTTTTTAGGGCATATAATTCAGTACGGTACACTTCAACCTTCATCGGAAAAGACAGTAGCAGTCTGTAACTTTCCAGAACCTAAAAATGCGAAAGATGTTCAAAGTTTTCTTGGATTGACAGGGTATTTCAGAAAATATATTCCTTCATACGCTATAATAGCCAGACCCCTTAGTGATTTATTGCGAGGAACAAAACCTTTTGAATTTAATCATGAACAAAAAATAGCTTTTCAAAATCTAAAGAACGCGTTATCAAATGAACCTGTATTACATCTTTTCAAGGAAGGCGCGAAGTTAGAGCTGCATACAGATGCAAGTAAACTCGGTTTAGGTGCTGTGCTTTTACAACAAAGTGAAGATGGAAATTTCTATCCAATCCATTATATGAGCAAAAAGACTTCCATTCAAGAAGAGAAATTGTGCAGTTATGAACTAGAAGTACTGGCGGTTGTCGAGGCTCTGAAAAAATTTCGAAACTATCTCCTGGGAAGAAAATTCCTAATTCGAACGGATTGTGCAGCATTTGCGAAAACTCTAGACAAGAAAGAGTTGACACCAAAGATTGCTAGATGGTCGATTTTTCTACAAGAATTTGATTACGAGGTAGTCCATCGTCCTGCAAAACAAATCCAACACGTAGATGCGTTGAGCAGACATCCCATTATGCTAGTGACTAGAGTAAAACTCCATGACCGATATGATGTTGCTAAAATTGGAGACCATGAGGGCCAACTGTAACGTCCGCATCAGCAGACCAGATGAAGCCTTGGTCTAAGCATTAATGAAGAAGAAGAATGAACTTGTATAAGATATTTGTGTAACTGTATACTAATCTATGTTCTTTTTTTTTTTTTTAGTTTGTATATTTCAGATCCTTAGTGCGTGAGCAGTGAGGACACTGCCTGTAGGATGCCCAAGAAGTTGTGGGATTTCCACATAGACGGCACTATAGAGGGCGTTGGCGATGCGAGCCACCAGCGAGCGAACTGACTAGAGGGAGATTAGCGAGAGCGAGAGGTCAGAGCCAACGCTGCTAAGAAAAAAGGAAAGCAACCGGGATCTAACTGGCCGTGTAGGGACCAAGTGGCCCGATGCTGGAAGGACAGTCACGTGAAGGTGACACATCCATCATCTGAATGCCATACACCGTTGTGAACCGTGGTGTGATAATTGTTAAGTGAAGAGACTCTCTGAGAAACTATTGTTGAATACGAGAAGTGATCGAAACGCTGTCAATAATATATCTGTATAGTAGAGTGTAGTACTGTAATTGTCCACATTAAACGTTAGTATTAGTTAAAAACAGTGTAATCAATGTGAATACCCCTAGAACTCCGTGTCATAACACCACATATATATATCCCACGTATGAAAATCAACACAATTATTATTAAAATATTTTAAGATATTTATTTAATCAAATCCACCGATGCAATTCTTCAATTGTGATATATTTTACCTATAAATTGTTATTGATGTGTAACATCTTTCCTCTCGATTGCTGGAGATTTGTGGGAGTGATTTCGTGAAAAGGGACGGAAATGCGTAACAGGAAGTTGGGGAAGCGTGCGCTATTCAGTGAATTTCTGTTTTTTCTCCTTCTTTCAGGAGGGGCTCCGTCCCCATCCCCAACCCCCTGTGGTCTAGGCCGTGGGATCTTTATTTTTGATTTCTCACTTTAGGATCAGAGAAGAAACTAAGACTTTAGGCAGAGACGTGGTTAGACAATGACGAACGTGTTTCGATACCTGACTTCGATTGCTGCGTATAATTTAAACGACCGGGTCACAGAGCAGCTGGTGTTGCGATCTATCGTAAACAGAACAACTTACATGTTGTGGCTCGACATATGGATATTACTTGTCAAAAAAGTGGACTGGGTATTGTTTGTCAGGATATTGGGGACAAATATGCGGCAAAATGCTTATTTGAAAATGGACAAACAGTGATTTCGGTGGTCGTATACATTTTTCCGAATCAAACGGTTCAAAAAATCAAAGATTTCCTGCATTTTTTACTTTTATCATATACTGAAGGTGGTTCTGCTCTTTAAAAAAAAAAAAACTATCACTCGCTTTCCATGATTTTGAGTGGTGATTTTAAAGTTAACTTCAGTTTGCTAGAAGCCGAGCCACTCATAGCTTTTTTGAATGATGAACTCAAGCTCAGGGCCGGCTCTAGCAATTTTGCCGCCCCAGACAGAAATGAAAAATGACACCCCTCTCCCCAAAGTAAAAAAAAAATAACTATTATTTAAAAAGATAAAAATTGTACATATATGCACACCCATAAAACTTGAATATTCCTTGCGAAGAAAAAAGGGAGCTCTAACAGTATATATATATATATATTAAAAACTAAAACATAAAACACATATTACCACTGTTTTTTTCTGACTTTTAATTCTGAAAATTTTTTGATCAATTTGCTCAGCTATTTCATGTTCGATAGCCAATGTAGCTATGACATTTAATCTAACTTTAGAGTTTGTGAACTGTAAGAAATTTTTCATTAATTTTAATTTTGAGACACTAATATCTGCACTTGCCAAACTTGTTAGCAAAGAAAGTAAAATAAATGCAATAGCAAGATTTGGAGCAAATTCTAAAACAGAAATAAATTTTAAAACTTCAACTGGGCTTTTTTTTTTTTTTGCCATCTAAAGCTGACACTGACATTATCTCATCTGCTCAATCAAGCGCGTTTACATCGAATGAATCTCGGTCGATCAACATCATTTCTAAATTTTTACAGTTTTTAATTAATTAAAGTTTTAAGGGTATCTCTTAAATCATAAATATTGTATAAAAATTGAAAAAAATTATTGTCAGTACTCATTAAATTAAATCTGTATTCCAAAGCATTAACTGCTTCGTCCAATGTAAAAAAATAAAACTCTATCTTGAATTTTAATTTAGAATATTCCATCGGATCATTTTGTGCTTCATAATTAAAATTTACATTTTTCCGTCGAACTCCATGACGTGGCTGCGTCACCTCAAAGTTAGCAGAGATATCAATCTCGACGGCCAGTTATTTTGCATCACAGTGCATTTTATCAAAAGTCACATCCTTAGGAAAATCTTTACAATTTCTTGATAGTTCCATAGTAGGTGGTAGATCGTAATATTTTGTTTGCAATAGCTTGCTTATTGAATTTTAATGCAATTAAAGATTTTATACCAAATAATGATGGCCATAGGAACTTGAATTGTTAAGTAGGATTTAATCCAGAGACCACATCTCTAATAGAGTTGTCAATTTCAGCATTATTATAAAAACTAAGTATAAAAACCTCCCAATTGATAACTTAAGGGTTTATAATAGGACGCAAATTTCGTCTTCGTTCCATATTTTGTCGTACCTTTTTCTCAGCCAATAAGCAACCAATTGACCTCAGGTTTTCGACATTTGGTCACATAGGTGCCCTAGATGAGCCGAATCAATTTAAATTTTCCCATAGTTTTCCCGAATTTTCCTAAAAATTTTCCTGAATTTCGCTAGTTTATAACAAAATTTTCTCAAAATTTACCTAGTAAATTTATTGTTCAAAAAGTTTTTTTAAAAAAATTTTTCCTACATTTTGGAGGAAATAATCACAAAAATGAGGAAATCTTCACAAAAAAAGTTCAGAAAACAAGTATAAAAGGCTCTGATTTTACTTTTTTAATTTAATTCTTTTTTTAACAGTAAAGTGATAAGATATATAGTGTGAAGCGAAAATAGTTCTTTTGAAAACTAAAAGTGATAAGATATATAGTGTAAAGTTAAAATAGTTTTTTTTTAAACTAAAAGTGTGAAAAGTTCAATAGTTGCATTATTGTAAAATACAACACGTGAAAAACGCGCTAAAATTACTTGGCCATGCCAATGATTGATATCTTGTTTTATTCATTATGCCAGTATACTGTTTAATTGTTCTATATTTTTACAATTTCTTATGATGATAAGCAGTTTTAAATAAGCTAATTAACATTTCATAGAAGTTTCAGATTATTCGATGAATATTATATCATGCTATTCATGAAATGAAAACTTTAAACTGATATTTCGCCGTGTTGAATTTTTGATCATATCCTGTTATTTAAAACCCTAAGGCTTTTTTCATAATTGAAGTAGGGATGTGAAATTTTTTACAAATGTTTTTAAATTTATGTTTTGTAAAACTGTGCATGGAATTAGCTCTAAGTTGTGTAGCAATTTTTTAAACAATTTCAAAATCAGAATTAATGCTTTTTTAAGAATTTTTCTCGAATGTGTTTCACAATTAAAAATTTAATATATATTTAACGAGCAGTAGCCCCAAAACACCCATACACAGTTCTATGTAGTATATTATTAGGTACTTACAAAAAAATATATACTTAAAAAAACTTTAAACATTTTTTAAATGCTAGAAAACTTTTAAAAAATTTAAGTTTTTAAAGCAATTTGCAATAAATTTGCAATTTTTTGTATGGAATTATTACTTAGTTATGACCTTTATAAAATACAATTAAAAGCAAATTTCAAATATTAAAAATATAAAATATTGTTAATTTGGTACCATGTCGCCTTTTTTTCCCCCGTTGGATTATGTTTAAAACTGTGTAAACAACGTTTTTGAAATGAATTTAAAAAATATTTATTGGATTTAAATCCTTGAAATGCTTAAAAACACCTGACCTGAAATTGAATATCTTCTGGATATCGTACGAGCTACAGAGAAAAATTACATCGAATTCTATTGGCTGAAATTATAGAGTCGTATATTACGAACTTAAACACGTTTTTGTTACACCTCTAATAAACTGTTTATGTGTACTGATGTGTTATAATTTTTCGAAGGATTTACAAAAGTAAAATAAAATAAGAAATACCAACTCGTCTGCAATATCAGCAACCATGTATTCGATTTTGGGATGAGGATTTAATACCTTTGCCAATTTAATCATTTCTTCTGATTTGTCAATGGCAATCAATCTTTTCACCTGGAGAAATAGGGATAAGAACCAGGCACAAGAGGTGTTGCCAGAACCGCAACCGACATCCATGACTGTCTTTTTGGTGAGATAGCACCAATTGGAAAGAGAGGCACATGCGAGTAGAAAGTCATTGACATCTCTTTCCTGTAAATGGTGATACTTGCTGTACAAAATGGGATCCATGCTCTCGATGCTTGCTTTCTGAAAATAGAAATACATTCGGTGATCAGGAAAAAATTAAACGAGTCTTACAGTAGTCGCATATGATGTATAACATCTGATATGTTATCGTGGTAAAAACGCAATAGTTACTTAAATCCTTAAAAAAATGAATCGGGTAGGATTGGAATTAATTTTTATTGAATAATTATATCTTTAATGAAAATTTTATTTAATTAACTCAGGAGTAATGAAATTTTTTATCAAAAATAATTATTCTTGTTCAGTTTGGGGAAGAGCGGAGACAATAGGCTTATAACTAAAATATGACACATATACTTGTGACGTTGAAAAACAGCCTCAATAACAATGTTAGTTGTCGAAACATTTCGATTTGTGTTCATTTCGAGCTTAAATTCATCATTCAAAAAAGCTATGAATGGCTCAGTTTCTGGCAAACTGAAGTTAACGTTAAAATCACCACTCGAAATCATGGGAAGCGAGTGATAGTTTTTTTTTAAAGAGCAGAACCACCTTCGGTATATGGTAAAAGTACAAAATACAGGAAATCTTTAATATTTTGAACCGTTTGATTGAAATGTATACGACAACCGAAATCACTGTTCTCAGATTTCATACACAACGAACCCTGAGACTTTGACAATTAAGCATAAGAATCGCATGTTTATCCTGGAGGAAGTCTAATAAGACTTGCTGGTATATGCGAAGTGGATTTAGAGTTAAGAAAATGAAACCAAGTTTTTGAATTCAAATCTTTTTGAAATGCTAAATTTAACAGTATAAAAAAGGCTGGCAGCTTGATGGCTTTTAGAATTAGACCTCGATGCGAGTGTAGCGAAGATACACCACAAAGCGCGCTGATTGATCAAATCAAATAGCACACGTTTCCCCGACTTCCTGTTACATATTTCCGTCCCTTTTCATGAAATCACTCCTACAAATATCCAGCAACCGAGAGGAAAGATGTTACACATCAAAAAGGTTACAAGTCGGATAAAGAAGTATTTATTAACAATGGACAGAAAATACAAAAGGGAATTAAGAGGCATACGTGCCTATCTCATTTCGACGTAATCACCAAGTCTATTTAGGCATTTATCAAAACGCAGAACCAACTTGTTCAATCCGTCTTGTTAGAAATCAGGTCCCTGTTCATTGAGCCAGGTTTCGGTGGATGTTTCCACAGCACTGTCTTGGAATACCACAGCACATCAGAAACGATATGCTACACGCTACCATACCTCAGTCCCAGCTCTGACGAGATTTCATTCAGAATTACCCATCGTCATTTTGAATCATTTCTTCAATTCGTGCCGTGTTGATTTCTGTCGTTGAAGAAATTGGCCGGCCGCTCCCTGCCATATTGCGGTTTTCGACATCCTGTCAGCCTGATTGAAAAGAATGATACCATTTCGCTGTAAGATGTCTGTTCATTGCTTCTTCACCTTGTATTACCACGATTTGACTGTGAATGTCAGAGGCGGACACATTCTTTGCCCATAAAAATCGAATCATGGCTCGTACTTCCAAACGAGACCAATTTCCTAAGCGTCTTGCTATTTCAATCCTCCTGAACCGTCTGGGAACTTTCACTATCTACCCGCAAACTAGCTGTATGACAAGTAGCGCCATCTGTCTCCACTCTGGGGAGACAAAATTTCTTCACAATATGCAGTTTTCATATGCTGCGGCTTATAACTTTTTTTTTATCATCCCCCTCGTAGTTTCGCATAAATAGTATCGGAGCACTTCTAAGATCTTGTTCTAACTTAATTGATTTATTACATGTCGAACATTTTGCAGATAAGCGTAACTGTTAACTGTTGTAAGAAACCAAGGTTTAGAAAGAACAGATTATCATTCAATATTTTTTAAAGAAATGTATATGACAAAATTATAAAATATTCGATGCAAATGTCTTCTACGTGTTAAGTGATAGCTTGAAAAACATGTTGTAACGGGTCTATCTCCACGAACCTGTGTTCCATTAAAAACTTTAACCGAAGAAGAAGACTTAAATTATTCAAATGAGCTGGTATGTTTAAGCGTGGACATTTAGGTACGCGAAGTTAGTCGAGAGTTAGTCGGCGAGTAGTTTCTGGATGGTCAATTATTGCTAATTGGCGAATAAGTTATATTATCGAGTTAAATGATTAAGACCGGAGATTGTACAACAAATAAGAGAATTACGGTGAATTTTACAGTAGAATTTCAAAGTGTTCCAAGAATAAGTGAAGTACATAATACTCATTTATTAAGTATCCTTTATCCGTGTGTGATTGCTCTTCTAATTAGTGGCGTTGTGCATTTCCTACCTTTAGTTGTTAGATTTAAGTTAATGGAATAATAAATCTGAATTTGAAACTGGTTATGACTGATCTTTACTCGAACCCCCAAACACCAACAACCTCAAGTAAGTTGTTGCAATGTTATTAAGAATATATGTAGTATGAATATTTTCTTATGAAAATTTGCATTAGAAGAGCAAAATTGAGCGTAAAAAATTAAGAATTCTTGTAAATTAATACTGAGGGAGATAAAATGTAATAATAGTTTTTATTTGGTAATTATTTGGTGATAATACTGATATTTAACACTCCCTAACTACATTTTTATAGCTTTTGTTAGTAATTTTTCCATTATTATTGTTGGAAGCCTGAGCTCTATAGGTGCTTCAACTACCAGCGCAATTAAGCAAAATAGCAACGTGTCTTTAAAAAATAACAGAAAGCAGAAGTTTTGTTGTTGTTGTTGTTGTTGTTGCTGCTAGAGCGTGCTGAATTCTTATATGTCATCTCACTTAAAGTTGTAAATACGCTTAACTCTTCTAAATTTTGCACATTTGCTGAAAAATATTTTACTTAAAATTCAAATAGCCTCTTCTTTGGATCAAGTCATTTCTTTTTAATTATGAACAGTACATCTACTCACCCCACCCCCCTTTCCAAGGCAGAAAAAAGGCAAGTAAGATGTTTGTTTTTTTACCTGTTTAGTATTAAGAATTATTTCTTGATAGAAGTAAATTTCCTTGTTTGAAAGTAAAATTTGCATGCTGTTGCCAAATATATTAAATAAACAATATGTATTTCCTGATACGTGTTAATACCGAATAAAAATGAGATATAGATTATTCTGTAAAGAAAAGATTAATATTTCTGCTAATTTATTTTTTAAAAATAGCATTCTTCAAATAATTTTTGTTTCAATCAAAACTGAAAATTTTAAACCTCGATTTAAATAGCAAAAAGTTAATTTAAGTAAATGGACTGCGCTCATTTCTTTGATTATCTAGTTCGAAAATTAACTTTATTAGTAGTTCTTTGCCTAAGGTTAGGCACTTATTGCCTGTAAGAGTGAATGCCCTTTTGGAAAGAGTTTTCGGTTAAATCTTATTGAATGCAACCATTGAAGCTTTAATTGTTTTGTTGGAATTATAGTTGAGTGTTTGTAAGTATTTCAGATAAGTGAATTTTAACTGCATAAATATTAGTTGATCTTTCTCGTAACCCTTGAGTAGAGATAGTATATATTCTGATAAAATCATTAACATTATTATTTGTGTTAGTGATTATTTCTTAGTTTTTGTGTCATGGCGACGAGCTATTGTAAGGTTGGTGCCGAGTCACTATCTCCCGAAAATTGGACGCTCGGAGTTTAATAGCTGGGAGAGAGAGGACATTGCAAACTTTTAAACTTGAGAGGCAGAGAACATGCTACAAAGTGTAAAGATTTAATAACTTACTAATCAAAAATAATTACTTTCAATTAGTAATACACTCATTGCCATTAAAATTTGTGTTGCAAGAAAGAGTTGTCAGAATAAAACGAAATTTTACATACTTAATTACAACATTGACGTACGCAAAATCATCAATAACTGTTGAAAAAAGTACCAAAGAATGGAGTTTTTAGTATCACGATAGACCTCTAGCATGAATGCATGATGTGATACGGTTGAGCAGGATACCATACAAGTTCCGTATGATATCCTGCGACATCTAGTTTCATGATTGCAGTAAACGCGCCTCCAAACTCGACGATCCGCTAGCCACGATCCGATGCCTAGACCACTTGGCTACCGCGGCCACCAGGTATGGACTGACACACAGGCCCTTAGTTAACGTGCTGTCTGTGTATGGATGGGGGACAATGAGACAGTTGTCACTATGCGTGCGTGTCGTATGATATGATGGTCTTTTCTATTTGTTTATCGAGGTCGCCCTGAGCTTGGTCGCCATTATGGATCTACCTTCAGCTTTTTGAAAAATGCTATGTTGATCGTTTGAATTCCTGATCTCGTGGTATCTGAGCAACACTCAACCCTACGATCAGCTATCCCCAACTGGAATTGCTACTCATCTGACGAAGCAAAATTTTTCAATCATCTAGTCTCCAACCGATATGTTCACAAGCCTAGCAGAGGCACTACAGCCGATTGCATATCATTAAAAGAGGCACTCGAATCGGTCTTCTGTTGCCATATCCCCTTAACACTAAATTTCGTTGCACTTTCCTTCTATGTACTTCCCACATTTATTGTTGCTGTCATTTGATATGTGAGTGTTGGTTACTCACATATCAAATGACAACTCTACACTGATCACTCTTACTACTTTACGCAGTCATCTCTGGTCTCAATTATTAATTAGACGCAGTCAGCCACTGCGTTGCCCATGGTGAGAGGCAGGGACGTCTTAAGACTTCTTGAGGCCCTGGTCTCTTACGCGAAAGTAAACCCTAGGGCCCCTACGCAAATGTAGGCCCCACTAATGACCTATAAAAGTAGACAGTACATAGTATATGTTGTCAAATACTCGTACCAACAATAACTTAAAACAAATAAATATGCATGACTTACAATCCCACAAATCGGCTCGACAGACTACCGCCTTTTGACTGAATGAGTAATGATGGTTTATGGTGATGTGAGTCTAGACCTATACATGGACAACGGTCATCACATGTAACCAGCCGATATATCGTCCGAATTTCCTAGTTTTTCGGAGAATACAACCAGAAATAACCTTTGACCGTTGTAATTATTCGAATTGTGATCTTATTAAGGCAGAGTCGAGAACGAGACGAGGTCTCATTGTGACTGAGGCACTGGGCCCGGGCCCAGCTGGCTCATGCCTTAAGACGTCCCTGGTGGGAGGTAATATCTAAAATTATACTCGACACATTTTTGATACTGTGGTTGAGGAATGAATTACCTTACAATATTTGAAACAGAATGCCTCAGTCGTGTAACTCTAACTAGCATTACGCATTCAAAGTCTCTTAGTTTCCTTCGTATAGCCATAATCACGTCAGAAAAGCTTTCATATTGAGTACATTTGAAGGCTCTGGTATATTTCTCATGTGATGCTACTGTTTTTTGGATATTTGTACATTTTTTGACTATTGATATACATACTATGAGATTTTTTGGAACCTCAATGTATAATTATATATCAAAATAATAACGAAATATTATAACTGGTATTAGTTAAGCATTTTTAGGCTCTTAGATTTTAAATTTCATAGATGTATCAATAATTACACTTTCTTCGAATAAATCTTTCATTTTGTTCCCTCTTTTAAATTAAGTTCTTTAAATTTAGCAGGCCTGACTTTCAGACTTAACAAATATAATGTTGTTGTTGCTACACCTGTCTGACATAGTCAGATCAAGGCCCATGAAATTTATCATGGCATCGGGCTATATTGTGCGTCTGTCGTTAGCCGTAGCTTTGAGCACCATGCAGGTGACAGTACGATTTGGCTCGATTCCACCCCAATTTTGAGGGAGAACACCCTGGAAGTGGTCAGTGGCTTCCCGCCTCTCTTCCCCTTCCACCAACCTCACAAGAGGACTTGCGGCTCGACGGCTATTTAGAGTACCCTTCTGCCGCAAAGGCACTATACATTTACTAAGATCCATGCCTTCTCCGGGATTCGAACCCAGGCCCAACGGCACAGCATTCAGCGTCGCCAACCACTATATAGGATGGGCGACTAACAAATATGTTTATACATGGAATGAAATTTTGATTTATTCGTGCAGAAACGGCAATGCGCACTGTTTTTTTAAAAAACACTATTTCTTAGAATTCATAGATAAAATCATTCCAAAAAACGCGATAGTTAAAAAAAAATTCTACTCGTGGAAAAGTTATGTAACGTAAAATCTAGCGGATAACGTGCAATTTTAATACACACATACACAAAAATCGAAATTTATAGATGCACGTTCTGCGCTGGATATAAAAATGATGGCTTCAGAAATAAAAAAAAAAAGAGACGAGCACAAAAAAAACTAAGACTTCTACATGTATCGAAATACTGTTTATTTAAAAGAAATGACATACCTTTTGAACTTAGATGGTTGTACTTCTAGAAGTATACAATATTTTCAAAATTCTGGGATTATACCTCGAATAAATAACTTTAAAACCTAAGAACATTGCACACCCACATTTGATCCTGATGCAAATTTGACATGATGGGCGCACCAATGTTCATGACGAAGCAAGGCCTTTTATTGTTGACGATAATTTGATTGAAAAAGTGAACTAAAAAAATTCGTGAAAACAGTTCACAATAAGATTGCTTTGTGGTGACTTTCCAAAGAACTGCTTAGCGATGACTCTATGGATTGGCGGCATCTATCTCTGATGAGGGTATAGGCAAGTAGGTTTACCAAATGGGTTAACCAGGGCCATTTTACACCTCCCTAGCTCCCTAGGCACTTCAAATTGTCCCTCCCCCACTATTTCCAGAGCATTCCCTTCCTTCAGTTCTTACCTTGTCAGTTTTGGTTCGAGACGGATTTCCCCTCAACTCTCTTACTCTTTTCCCTTTCTTTGTTTTTGTCTTTTGGGGAGTCTTTCCATTATCCACGACCGATGGGCCGGCCATGTCCCGGGCTGGCAACCGGCAGCTGTAAGGAAAGGATAGTAGCATAGTTTGGCCGCTCTTGTTCATTTCTTACCTTACGGCATCAAGAACCACCGACCACCCTTTTGTAAATTAGTACAGCAAATTAATGAAATCATTTGCAATTACAGTATAGAGTAAAAGTTATTGAAAAACTGTTTTCAATTTCTTAATTATCATCTTTTTAATCGCTTATCGCTTTACTGTCTTTTTTTACTTTTCGGTATTCTTATTCTTTGTTGAGTCACTGTCATTGTACATGAACAACAAAGGTTTTCTCCCAGCTTTGGTCATTGCAAAATCGTTAATGACATCTTTGTAATCAATTTGAGTTGCAATATCATTTTGAATGCATAGCAGCATCAAACTGTTAAGCATTTCATTTTCCATACTATGCATCTCATCCATTTTCATATACATTTGAAAATATATTGACATTCTTGCACAAACTGTTCTACGTCGATTACTTTGGAGTACCTTAGAGTCAAGAATTTCGCTATTTTGTTGTGAAGATTTCTGGATATCTAGAATTACGTGTTGAGAGCTTTGCAGCAATGGTATGTTCGTTGTAATTTTTTTTCCCTTTTTTCGCCCTCCAAATTTGGCGCCCAAATCTGTAGCACTTTAGGTCCGTGCCTAAGTCTAAAAGCGGCCCTGGGGGTAACTATGCAGAAAAATAGTTTCCGACATACTCCTTCCATGTAAAAAATTTTGTTTCGAAAAAGATTTTTTTACGTAAGTTTTTCCAAAACTGTACTTAATTTCCAGACATCCCTCGTATTATGCATTTTCCGCTTCATTCATTCCCCATTTCTCCCAAGAATTTCCCCATCCATGGTATAAATTTTTGAGTTTTAAAGTAGAATTTTCAGAGCCTCTATAGATGAAAAAATCGGTTGAATAATTTCAATCCCACTTACGACCATTTAGACATAGGAATCGAAAGGGAAACCGATGGTTAAGCGTTTGCGAAATCAAATTAATTGTTTCTGTGGTGATTCGATTTTTTAATTCTTTGATGATAGAAAATTTTTAATTATATTTACCTTCTAGTTATTTATTTATATAGGGTGCCCGAAAATTTTGGCTAGGCTTTCAAAAATTAATTAAAAATAAACAAACATTTCCACTTACAATTTTTTACGTTCATTTAGAAAAGATTGCCTGGGAGCTAAACACATATCGGGGGTTTCGCGTCAGACTGATCACCTTGACAGGAACATCTGCTTATACACCTCAGCGCCCATGATCATGAAAACTGAGATAGGCACAGTAGATCTTGGCCCACCATGGAACGTTGCACCATTGAGTTTTTAGAGTTTATAAAAAAAAATTAAAGTTTCTGCTTAATGAAATGCAAATTAGATAACGCAAAATCCCTGTTTTTAAACAGTCTCGTTTCAAACTGTCTTCACCGCAAGAAAAAGAGCAAGTTGTAGCACGGTTTAACTTAACTCAGTGGCACAACAGCCCATGAGGGCCAAGGCTTACTGTAACAAACTCAGTATGCGTGACCTTGGGCTGTGAGATGCATGAGCAGATGTTCCAGTCAGGGGGTCATTCTGACGTGAATCCCCCAGTGTTAAGTTCTCAAGCAAGCTTGGTACTCATTTATCGACCCACTGAAGGGATGAAAGGTTGAGTCAACCTTGCCCAGCTCGGGGTTTGAACCTCGGACCTATGTGCGAAAAAGCTTATGACAAAATATCACTTAGCACGAAATGGTCCCGACAAACTATTATGTGTTTTTGTGCATTTATTTCTCTTAACACGAAAGGAAAACCGTTTAACACAAAAGGATTTTTATTCTGGGAATAAACAAAATACGGAAAAGGCCTATCGGATTGGACTGTCCTAATGTGCCATCGGAATTCGTTACAATAGATGATAATAAATCGCGCTTCCACACCACAGGTCAGAGGTTCTATCCTTGGTCTGGACCAACACCTCAGAGGTGTTGGCTGGGCAAGGTCCACTCATCCCTTCAGTGAGTCGATAAATGAGTACCAAATTTTCTTGGGGACTAAACACCGGGGGTTTCTACCTGATCAGGACATTCGCTCATGCACCTCAACGCCCAATGGTTACGTACTGAGATGGGCATAGTAGGCCTTGGCCCTCATGGGCTGTTGCGCCACTGAGTTTAGTTTAGATGATAATAATGTGTGTACAGCCCTAATCATGGCAAACAAATACATTTGGGAGCTTGGTTTGTTAAAAGCTCAAGCATACAGATTCCGAAGACGAAAATGAATTGAATAATGTAGCTCCTGTTCCCACGTCGTCCGAAATGAGGAACATCATGAAAAGTATGCACAGTTATTTAAACGCACATTCCAATTATTTATGAAATGAATAACAAAATGGATGACATGGAACAATTTGTTGACGATTTGATGCTAAAATAGGCAATTCAAAGAAAAATATCAGATTATTTTCCAAAAACTCAATAATAAATGTTTTGTTTTTCACCAAACTTGAAAATTTTGTGTTAAATTTCATTAAGTTCTTGTGAATGTTTTTGTTTCATTGGTTTTTATCAAATGCATGCATATATACATATCTATGTAAATGAAATATACTTTAATAAACTTAATTTTGTTGAATTATATATAATTTTTCCAATATCTTTTAACACGAAAAAATATTTCAGTTTACTCAGTTTCGTGTTAAATGATTTTCATTGTAAACTCAATTTTTTCACGTAACTAATGTTGCGCACATTGACATCGTTCAATAAAGCATTGTAAAAAAGCTTTGATAAGCTATGGAATAAAAAACAAAAAGCAAAAAAACAGGTGAATAAATTTTTTTTTTTAATTAATATTTGAAAATGTAATCATACTTTTCTGACAAACCGTGAATATTAACTTGGGTTATTGAGCTCATCTAGATGTTTTAAGGCCACCAACCGGTTTTCCGAGAAAAACAGTAACCACACAACACAAAAAAAGGGGGGGGGGACATTTATCTTGAAATTGATTGTTCCGTTAATGGCGGTTTATTAAATTTATGCCTGAATCGTATTAGAGCTGTTTTTGGAAATATCGAATGCCATAACCAACTTTGCTTTTCTTTTTCAATAAATGACGCACTTTTCTCAGTAAATAAATAAGTTTCTTGTTGCCATTTGCAAAACTTAGTATAAATGGAATTCTTTGAATTAAAAATTCTCTATTTATATAAATTATTTCCTCATACTTCATAAAATTGCGTTTCAATTTAATTTTGTTACACGATGATGAAATTATGTATGTCCTGTATACATATGCACTACATGCGTTTCAATTTAATTTTGTTATACGATGATGAAATTATGTATGCCCTGTATACATATGCACTACAAAAATTTACACTTTGATATAGGTCTATATTTATATTATTTAATGTACAAAATTTATTTACTGCCGTATTTATTCGAATTTAAGCCGCATTTTTTCCCGGTGTTAATGCTACTGAAAATCGGGTGCGGTTTGAAATCGTAAGCGGAAAAATTCGTTGGATGGGGAAAATTAACCATGAATACTAAGAGTTAGAGAAATTACAAGCTCAGTATGCATTTAAAAAATTTTGATACTGGTAAAATAAATTAATTATTGCCTTTTTATTAGCTCTCATTTTAATTTTTTTAGGTTTAACGAAAATCGGACATTGATTTTACACTATTTTTTATATTTTTTTTCACAAAAGCATGTTGAGAGAATTTGGAGTGCGGCTTAGATTCGAATAAATACGATTTATTTTTTTTATTTACGAGCATCATCTATTGTTGAAAACAACATGTATCAATAAAAATGAAATTTTTTTTCGTCGCAAGTTCCTTTAAATAAGTCCCATAAACAAAACTAATATTTCAAATAAATAATAAAAGCTATTTTTAAACCAATTTAAGTTAATAAATAATGGCTTGAAGCCATACATAATTGGTAAACTTACTTTGATATTTTTTCGCTTAATGATATTCTTTCATGATTTCACAAATGACTTTGTTCTCTAAATACATGAATGATACATGAAAATACTATCTTTTTAACCATGAACTTCAAAGATACATGGAAAACAATTTAACTTCTACAGGGCGAATATCACTTTGTTCGCAGTAGACATTCTTCGCTACTTACTCGTAGTATTTGTTTCCTTGTGACCTCTAAAAGTCGTAATTCTTGTTATAGCTTTCATCTGCGTTCTCAAGGACTATTTTCGATTTATTGAAAAGGAAAATATGCTTGTTACTTCCTTGAAAAATTAACTTCACTTGAATTTCATTTGAGATTTTCAAGTTTTCACGTCTTGTACACATTTGCTAGAAATTAGTAAGCTTATCAATCGATGCTTAAAAAATTTGACATGATACTTATAATTTTTTTAATCTGTTAGAAATATTTATGTAGTTTAACAATGAGTGATTGTGAATTAAAATCGTCCTATAAGCAGGGACGTCTTAAGACATGGTCCAACTGGGCCTGGGCCTAGGGCCCATGGGCCTCGTTTCGTTCTCGTCTCTGTCTTAATTAGATCATGATACGGAGAAATTTAATGTGGCCAAACATTATTCCCGTGCATATTCCCATATAAAACAGGGATTTCAAACTGCATATCAACTGGCAAAAGTGGTAAGGCTGTATTGTTATGTGGTGACCGTTGTCCATGTCTAGACCTAGACCTAATACCATAAACAATCATTTAACTCATTGAGTCGAAATACGGCCAATGGTCGAGCCGGTTTGTGCCTAGATTTTTGAGATTGTGAGTCGTGCATATTTATTTGTTTCTAATTACCGTATGAACGAGTAATTGACAATGTATGCTATCTACTGTCTACTTTGAATGACCTCGGATAGGGTCTACTTTTGCATAGGGGCCCTGAGTCTCAAGGGATGAGGTTCAATCAAAGGACGAGGATGACACCTGCTCTTTGACCAGAATACCACATTCAACGCCATACTAGATGAACACCAGCGTTTTAGTCTAAGTTCTGTCGGATATTATGCTTGATCTCTTTCTTTCAAAAAAAATTTTGGTAAACCCGGACAGTTAGTACTACATCACAGGAAACCTGAAATTCCCCTCCCAGACAACGCATTCCAGAGGGTGTGTTTCAACAAAAAACCATGTCCTCCCATATGTTGCACGTCAAATTTAGCTTCTTCCATGGCCAGCACATTTCCCTGATATGTCTCCCATTCATCATGTCTAGGATTATATCAATCCAGCAACTCACGCGTACCGCTTGCCAGAAAGAGAATACAGTTGAATTTTTTTTGGTATTGTATAAAGGTAAGGGGACCAATCCTCCTCCTTTAGGGAGGACAGTCCTTTTATAGGTTCTGTCCTTCCTCGAAAAGTGTCCTCCTTTTCAATATTTTAAAACTAATCTGCTAATCTCTGTATTTAGAGATGCCAAGTCGAACTGTTAAGCGTCTTTTCATCGCAAATAAATTGGGTAAATATAAAAAATTGTGTTGAGTTTTTGTCGAAAGAAATACTCGATATTAAAATTGACGACAATTGTCTGTTTGAAGAAGTTTAGAAGACTGGATGTATATTTTAAATCTGATAAATTAGAACAATGGGAAAATCAGTAAGTTGAAATTGATAAAAGATGGGTGGAAATATTTAACCAGTTCAGAAAAGAGCACATTCCAGATGAAAATTAAGTTATTCTTGTTGAATTTGCATTGGAACTAAAGCAGCAGTTCGAAAAAAATTTTCAGTTGATAATGATTATTAGACATGTGACAAATCAAGATTGAATAATGATACTTTAGCTGCAGCACTTGCCATAAAATGCAATCTGAAGGATTTTTTCTTGATCCCAAAATTTTCGGTATATTAAAAAACGATATATATTGACAAAAAAATTAATTCAGTGTGGAAAAATATTCATTTAAGTAAATAACTAAAAGGGATGTAAGTTAAGTGCCATAGTAATTCTGTCAAAATGATATTTAATCTTTGCTTTATGTTGCATAACCTATAGAAAAGATCTTAAAAAAATTGCAAAAGATTGGCTCAAACACATCGTTATATATATATAAAGGCATTCTTTAATTAATGATTACCGATAAAAAATGAAAAGTATTCATCCAACGAATGTTTTTTAAAAAAAACACTTATATTTAGAACAATAATACATTTATGTATATGTGTCAATGACAGTAATTGCACTCCTTTTTTATTTTTTATAAAATATTATCAGATGCTATAAATTACATTTTATTACAAATAAATTTATGTTGGAGAATATTCTGACAAGAATGTTTCAAGTCACAAATAAGATAATGAGTTAATGTATATTTTTCTACCAATTCATATTTATATTCTAAAAATTTAATATTTATATTCTATGAATTACATATTTATGCTACGTATTAACGTATTTGTACGTATTTATGAAATGAGTGAAGAATCCGCCTACTTGGGACAAATTTTTTAAAAAATAAAATGATGATATGGAGATTTTTTTTCTTGGTTTTTAGATTTGTTTAGTATATTTTAAGAAAAATATGGTAAAATGAAGAAGAGAAAAAGTAATTATTATTACTAAAATGGGGGAAAAATTGGTAAAAATTTACAAACATAAACGGGGCCCATTCTGTACCAAAAGTTTATGAACAAATTTTCAAATCTGATATGTTGCTATGCTATTCATTTTTTAAATGACCTTCAGGATAAGAGATATTTTAATTTTTACAAAAACTAGAGCACTTTATCTTAATTGTTATATGAAACTGCTTAAAAAAAACAGTGATTATATTCACATAAGGGACTGTAAATTTGATAATAAAACAGTGATTGATAAATCTGAAGGTTAAAACACTTCTATTATTATACAGAACATACACAAAAAATTTCAGTTAATTATTTTCAAAACTTTTTGAGCAATCGCTATCCCTCCCCCGTTTGAGCATTTTTTTTTTTAAACACATTTTGAGTAAAACGCGTTTTTAAAGTATGACATCTTGCTTCAAGTAATGACATCTGCTTTTACTAAAACACTTGTAATTTTTATTCTAGCGAACGGAAAATAATAAATTTGGTATTTTTATAAAGATAATAAGATGGTCTATAAAATAAAATCATTAAAAAAATTCTCAATTTTTGGCAAAATTCAGAATTTTAGGGTAGTCGGATACCTAAACGTGTGACTATAAATTACACTAAAATTAATGTTCCATTACATTATTGTATTAATATAATATTATTTTGTCTACTATTATTTTATAGCTATTCCCAATTCCATAGACAAAAATATTAACATACATCCAAGTAGTAACTAAAATGCAGTAAATTAACATGTATTACTTACTTGAAAGCTTTGAATTTTCTGAACTTGTGTAAAATTATACTAACTCTTACAATTCTACAAACTGTGAATATTTAATTCCGTGAAATAAAAATTATTTTTGATAAATTGTCTTTCAGGAAATCATTCGACACATCTCGCACATTAACACAAACTTTATTACACTATAACTTGTTACAATTCGGAATGACTAACACATGTTGTTTGTGTGATATGCAACAGCTGTCCAATGTACACAAAAACTTATTCCTTTTAGGAATAGCGTACTTTTTTTTTTTTTTTTTTTTTGCACAAATAAGTAATAAAATCAAAATGAAAAATTCTACAGGATTGTACAGCAGCAGCATTTTTGTGGGTAGTCAGGTATATGCACATATCTTTCATTTCCGTACACATAAAATAATCCTTCGTGTTTTTTCCACTGGTATCGAACAGAAGCAACTGGTATGATGCTGACTCTATGACGCTGTAGAAAGATAAATCAAAATGTTTATCGTCATCGTAAAATTGAAAAAGGTAAATTCAATTGCTAGCAGAAAGTATTTGAGCTATGTAATTATTTTACCAAAAAGCAAGTGCGAATAGGTGTTAATTTAAAAAAATTCGATTATAATTTTTCATCAATTGCATCATTATACTGTGAAAAATCAAAGAGCTGTGAAGATACTGTGAAAAATCATTCATTACCCGCGGTACACGTGCCACAGTGTGGCACGGGCGAGTTGCAACAGTGGCACGCGAAGACTTACTGAAAAATTAAAAATTTTAAAAAGTTAACAAGTACTCATATTTTTTTTTAATTTTATTTATTTTTTTTTTACAATTTTATTGAAATGGGGTTGTCTCAGACAAAAACCTCAAAATTTGGATATGTTTGTGAATAAATTTTTTCAGTTATGAACATAATAAAATTAATTTAACTAAAAAATATATGATATGCACCTAAAATAACCTAATTTTGTAAGCGTCTTCGAGAGGTAATCCTAATATAGTTGACTAGGTAAAAAAAAAAAGTAGAAATTCAAGAGCTGCATTAAGTACTGAGTATTTAATAATTATTTAGAATTAAATGATTCAAATTACTAATTTTTTCTTTATACTTAACCTAATAAATTGAACGTGTAAAACCTTTGTTAACAATAAAACCAAAGTTTGTACTTTTGAATTATTTGTTATATTATTTTTAAATTTCGACTATATAGACTTGCGTTAAAGACTGGGCTATTTGCATAAAAATCTCATAATAGCCAATAAGTAGCATTTTAGGATCTCTGCATACCTTTAAGCCGTCCCATTATCAATCCGTATGATATGCAGGTCAGTACGTCCGCCTATGATGATACCAGCCCACGCTATAAAATCACCTAGTCTGTAATGCGATTTTTCCTGAACGAATATTGGGTAATTTCAGGTACCTTCTTCTCGCCATACCAAAACGCGTATGGCGTCACACTCTAAACTGAATCGGGACTCGTCCGTAAACAGCATCTTGTTTCAATCACTTTCATTAAATCTCGATGTTCAGCAGCCCAATTTCTTCGGGCCACACGGTGTCTTGCTGTCAAAGAATGCACACCATTGACCTACATGCATACAGACCACCGCATAAAGCCTATTTTGGCTTGTTGGCTTGAGACCCTTCGTCTTGTTACCAAAAGAAACTCCTTGAATCTGAGTTGCATTGGTTGATCTGTCTCAACAAGCTGTTTATAGCATTGGTCTCCAAACACCTGGCCGTGCACCAGTACCGGTCCATGTATCAAATGGTACTGAGCCTCCCAAAAAACATTAAATTATTTCCAATTTATTTATAGTGGGTTTGTGCGACTTTCACTTTATATTCATTTTATGGTGTAACTGTATTTCATTTTGAACATATGATAAAATACTATGATAATAAAATTATTAAAACAAGCAATCTCACACCTGGTATAAAAAAATGTAGAAAAGTGTGATGGTATATTTGCCTCATTAAATTGATTTTAAGATTAAATAATGTTTGCAGCTATAGCTGATATGAAATAAGCACAATAAATAAATTAAACAAAACTGCCTCTATTTTATTAAACTTGTATTTATTTGTATGCGGAAAGTATGCTTTTTCTTAGATGCAAATTTAATTAATGAAGGTAATCATTTTAAAAAGGTGCGGCTCTCCCGTATCCTCCATTTCCACAATGTGACTCTTGAGCCAAAAAAAAAAAAAATGCCCACCCCTGATATATATGCAAAGTACCGAATGCGACTCGGGAGCCGTAGTTTGTTGATCCCAGAGTTAGCCTAACAAAACAGACTAGGAATGAATGCTTCATGATAATATGTAGTATAAATGTTCTAAAATTAGAGTATAGAACAGGGGTCGGGGGGGGGCAACCTTTTAGCAGTGGCGTGCCAAGCCAATCTATCAATATGATTCAGAGTGCCACACAGTAGAACATTTTGAAAAAATTCGATTCCCACGATAATGCACGCAGAGTTGAGGAATAAAGGTCATTAATACAGTTGTATATTAATTTTGCACCCTTTAAAAATATTTCACAAAATAAAGATAAACGGTATAAAATATTACCATTTCTTCAACAAGAATATTTAAAAAATTAAAATTGTACATATACTATGTATTTTTTAACATATTTATTAAAATAAGAAATATACAACGTAAGATATACAAGTATTTCCCATTATAGTTAAATAGATTTTTTAATGCGAACCACCACTTGACTTTTTTATCGCCAAGTCAGAGGAATAATTTGTGACTTCTTCAATTGGCACGATTCTGAACATTCAATTTTTAAACAATTTCTTTGCGGACTCGAAATATTTTTTCACATGAGGAAAGATTTTGTGCTTAGATATATAGAACCAAAAGCGGAAAGCAGAGACCATGCAGTTTTCTCTCTACAAACACTTAATTATTTTCAGCAGTGACATTCAGTAATTTACAAATTAACTGTAAATTTATCTTTAGATTTATCTTTCAGATTTTTTCATAGTTCCTTAAATGTCCATAATTCTGAAGATGTTTGTCAAATAAGGTCCATTACAAATTTGTCAACTTCCATCCACTCAGAAACTGACAAATTATACAGTAGTGCAGAGTGCCACTGAGAATTGTCCGCGTGTCAAACCAATCTACCAATAGGATTCAGCGTGCCACGCAGTAAGACATGTTTGAAACAATTCGATCACTATGATAATGCATGCAGAGTTAGAGAATAGAGGTCAATAATAAAAATTTACACGCATTATATATTAATTTTGCATCACTTAAAAATGTTTCTTAACATAAAAATAAACAGCATAAAAAATTAAAACTGTACATATATTATGTATTTTTAAACATATTAATTTAAATAAGAAATAGACTACATAAATTATAAGTATTTCCCTTCATTATAGTAAAACAAAAAGTTGATTAAAAATTTTAATGCGAACTTCTACTTTCATATCACAAAATCAGGGGTAGGATTTGTGCCTCAATTTGACACGATTTTGAGCATTCAGTTGTTAAACAATTTCTTTGCGGACACGAAATATTTTTCATATGAGGAAAGACTTTTTTTACTTAGATATGCAGAACCAAAAGCGGAAAGCAGAGTACATGTAATTTTCTCTCTTCACAAACAATTTAATCTCTCCAGCAATAACATTCAATAATTTACAAAATGACTGTAAATTTATCTTTGGAGATATCTTTCAGATTTTTTCGTGATTCCGTAAATGTTGTAATTTTGAAGATGCTTGTCAAATAAGGTCCATTACTAATTCCAACTTCCACTATCAACTTCCCGCCACTCAAAAATTGACAAATTTGTAGAGTAGTGCAGAGTGCTATTGATAATTGAATCACGTGCCACATGTGGAACGCGTGTTATAGGTTGCCGACCTCTGATATAGAATGTATTTTAGAACATATCTCTTACGTATTAAAACATTTTATTGAAAATTGTAATTACAGTATAACTTTGATGTAAATCATTCTTTTTTATTTGATAAATTTTGGAGAAAAATATTCATGTGTACACACTAATTAATGCATGCACACACCGCTTACCTGCTTCAAAACTTTTTCTTCCTTATATTCTCTCGCATGATACTGTATCAACTGAACGGAAGCCATACTTACGGCCGATATTGGGAAATGAGTCAAGGGCATTAACTATAAAAGAATGAGGGAAATATTAATCATTCGTATATCGTTAGTTCGTAGCCATTTCTTGATGGTAATGTAAAGTTATAATTTTAATCTAAATGTAATTCTATTCAAATTATTCTTATCAAAACGGGAAACAGATTTCATAAAACTTTAATTGATAACCATCATTTCCCGTTATTTTAACCCTTAATTGATGGGGAAGGAATAAAACATAGCGAGAAAACTTGGTTTGGTGAACAACTATTTTGTTCAATTTTATAGTGAATTTTTTTAAAAAAAAAAGAATCTGTATGGGATTACTTTATGTTATACAAATGTTCGTCTTTAATTTAGACTTCATCGCAAGTAAATTGGGCAGCCATAGAAAATTGTGTTGAGTTTTTATCGAAAGACATGTCTGATATTAAAATCGATGACAATTGTCTGTTTGAAGAAATTACAAGACTGAATGTATATTTTAATTCTGATAAATTAGAACAATGGGAGAATCAGCATGGTAAATCGATAAAAGATGGGTGGAAATATAAAAATGAACATATTCCATATGAAAATTTAGTTATTCTTGTTAAATTTACGTTGTGCTGCCCTGGAACTAATGAGGCAGTTGAAAGTGTTTTTTCAGTTGGTAATGATTTGTGGACAAGTGAGAAGCCAAGATTGAATGTTGATACTTTAAACTGCAGCACTTACCATAAAGTTCAATATGAAGGATATTTCTTGTTCGGAAATTTCCGATATATTAAAAAATGATATATTGACAAAAAAAATTAATTCAATGGAAAAATACTTGTTTAAGTTAATAATTAAAAGGATGTAAGTGTAATTAGTGTATTTTTTGTTTGAATTAATAAAATGTTTCATATATTTAAGTTGCAATTTTTTCTTAAATTTGTCGTCCTCCTTTAAATTGCAAAAAAAATTGGTATCTGATTAGATTTTTAACCTTGCTCACATCAACAATTCATTTTCTTTTATATTTTCTCTGCTTTAAACAAAAAAACAGGCTCTTGGGATAAATTGTTTATTTTTGGTAACATCGAGTTTTGAAATTTCTTTTGAACTTCTTGATACATTGAAATAAAACGAATCAATAAAAAAAATCAGTATTTTTATATAACTAAGGTATTATTTATAGCTAACTCTATGCAAGCAGAAATCCAAACTGAATAAAATATGACATTTTTAAAACTTTTTATGAAACCTTCCCATGTATATTTTCCATATCTTTCCCCGCTTTCAAAAAAAATCATGCTTTATTAGCTAATTTCTAAAGCTTGGGAACAAAACACACCAAACACATTGTGTAGCAAGATATGTTTATATCACGTTATCAAATTTATCAAATCAAAAAAATAATTACACTGAAGAAACATAAAATAAAGTTAAATGAGAAATATAAAAAGAGATATTACTTACAGTAAGGCCTTCCTCTTCACACACATTAATTCCAGTGGCCATTCTTAACCTATGAGCTTTGAGAGCTGAACCTTTCTCTACAATATAATCATCTGTATGATTGCTCCTTGAAGAGGGTAATATGCGATTAGTGAAAAAAAAATCAAAACATATATTTCAATACTTTCATTTTATATGCATACCATTCCATCAATCACATAATCTATTTCATGCATAACAGAGGCGACCTATCATATTTCTAAAATATTACGCGTCAATATAATGTAGTCCAGCCGTTCTTAAACTTTGGTCGTGGACCCCTGGGAGACCCTTTCTAGACTCTTATTTAATGTTAAGATTTTACTCTTTTGCAGAATCTGAAAGGCCTCATGGAAAAATTGAAAGATGTGTCAACCTAGACTAGATCACTTAAATTCTCCTCAATGAAACTCTACAAGAACATGCATTTCAATCAAGAAAATTAATTCAGTTTTTTTTATTCTTCACAAACGTAGCCATTACTACAACGTAACATTTTCAAAAGATATAGTAAAAATACATGTGCAAAGATTAAGAATTTAATTCATAACATGACAGTACGATAAAGATTGCATCCATCAAAATCTTAGGGGGTCCATGATGTCAGGTTGCTACAGAAAAGAGGGCCGCTGCGACGGAAAGTTGAAGAAACGCAGATTTAGACAAATATTTCTTTTAAACTAATGTAACTAACATATAGTAATATAGTACACTAAAATGCCACTGAATTAGGGATACCTACCTAGTAACGAGTTGGGCCTCCTATGGCCTTGATAACGGCTGCTACACGACGAGGTATAGATTCAAAGAGTTTCTGGAAACATTTCAAGGGAATGACTTGCCAAATATTGGCTAAAGCTGTCCATTATTCAGCAAGGTCTGTTGGTGTTGCGTGATGGTCTTTCACGCCTTGTTCCAAAACATCTCAAAGATGCCTAATAGGATTTAATTCTGGATTTCTAGTGGCGAATTTTTTACAGAAAAGTCAGAGAAATGCTCATCCGACCAGCCAGTATTCAACCGAGACTTGTGATAGGTACTGTTGCCTTGCTCCATTACCGTGTGGATAACAGAGCAGCATAAGCAGATGGAGGTGATCTTCCAGGAACTCTGCATACAAAATTGCATTGAGGGAGGTTGGTACACGCACCAAAGATCCCAAACAATGCCACGAAAAAACGCCCCAGATCATGATTGACCCACCATGCCCTTGTACAGTTTCAAACTGGCATGCAGGATCCAGGGCTTCATGAGCTGACGCCATATTCTCAGCCTCCCATCAGTATTAAGTAGTCGGAATCGAGACTCATCTTTCTATACTACTCGTTTCCAGTCCTCTACACCCCAGTCTCTGTGCTCTCTTTCCCAGGAAAGACGTGCAGTCCGATGGCGAGCATTGAGCAATGGTACTCTCGTAGGTCAACGGCTCCCGAAACCTATAGGGTAATGATGATGATGATGAATGCCCAAAGGAACCGAGCTCACCCGAAGAGGGCTTAGAGCTACAACCAATCCCTCGGGAAGCAACCACCCTCACATCCAGTCTTTATTGTAAAAAATCAAAGTTTAAAATTTTTATACAATTTCAGCTTTTTTACAAATACAAAAGGAGTAATAAAATTAGGTAAAACAAATGCACCATAAAGACCAAAAAAAGAAGAAGAAAGCAGGAAGCATAAACAATAATAATACTTAAAAAAAAATTCTTTGGAATCAAATTTTCAGTTGATGTCACCACTTCCTGTTGATATTCTCCCCCCCCCCTCCTTTGGACCTTTAGTTTAAAGAAAAGAAAACGATTCGCAGCACCGGAAGGAGGATTACTTTTTTCGAGATCTCCACCCCCATTTTTTTTTTTTCTTTTAAGAAACATAAAGGAAGAAAGCAGCAGTGAAAAATAAATAAATAAATAAAGAGGGAAAAGGGGGGGGGGAATTATTAAATTTTATTAAAAAACTTTTTTTTTTTTTGCTAAAAAAAAAACAGGAAATTAACCAGGAAGCTGCAAAATATTGTGTGAGAAATATAAATAGGGTTTAGAGATTAAGAAGAAAAAATAAAGAGGGTGAAAAAAAAAAGGTAGGAAACGTTTGGGAAAGAGGAGAGAGAAAAAAACACTTGTGTGTGACCACAAAAGAGTACCGACCAATCCCACTTAAGGAATTTCATCCCGGATTATAGAGGCAATTTTAATATATGACTTTAGTTTAGAGTAAATGGAAGGATTTTTAACGATAGATTGAAACCAGGCTTTTTTAGCATTTTGAGAAGGAGAAATCTGTAGTCAGAGGACATGCGAACACATAATGGTCAGCGTCCCCAACAGAACCACAAAGACAATTGGGAGTGCTTTTAATTTGAAGCAATGCAAATAAGAAACAAATAGACCATGGTTTGTTAAGAATTGGGTAACGTAACTGGAATGGGGATTGATATCTAAACTGGGTTTGGGAAAGAAGGATTTGACTCGTAAGCCATTGTTAGAGTTTGACCACCAACTCTCCCAGTCCTCAATTAATTTATTTTGAAGGATTTTTACGACATATGAGCGAGGGGTGGGACACTCACCTCTACACCATTAGTAGTAGTGACTTTAGCAAAATGATCTGCAATATCATTAAAAAAATTATTATTATAAGCCCTAACCCAGAAAATATTATAAAAGTTGCTGTACATAGAGAGTTTATTCTTAATTAAATTAAGATAGGCAGATTTATTGTTAGGACTTTTGAGAAAAAGAATGTATGATAAACTATCAGTGTAAATATTAATTTTAACATTTTTAGCAACCGCCCATAGGACGGAGAAGCCGATTGCAGATACCTCCGCTTGGAAAACAGTATTGTAGGGTTTTAATTTAAAAGAATAGGTCCCATAAAGGGACCATAAAAAAATGCACTCCGCGAACCCGGTCTCAGTTCCAGTTTTGGATCCTTCGGTGTACACCTCCCACTCATTAGGTCCCTGCATTTGATTAAAAATAATTATTATATTACGAGCATTCACAGAGTGGAGAGAAATAAAATTTTCAATAGAAAATTACAATCAATAATATTATTAAATTAAGGGTTTCGAAGTTCCCAGATTTGGTATTTAAGAAAAGCCTTATTAACAGAAAGGTGAATTGGGGGAGCACCAGAAATGATTTGTAAGGCATTGGTGGGTGACGTCCTAAAGCCCTTCGTGATTTTTAAAAGGTAAATTCTATGAATAGCTTTAAATTTTTGGATGTGACGAGATGTGAGCAAGCCACCCCAAATTCCCGCACCATAAATAATGATGGGTTCAATCACAGTAAAGTACCACAATTTAAAAATTTTAAAGTTAGAATTCGAAAACAAAATTCTATTAAACTGAAGAGACAATTTATAAATTCTATCTTTTAAAAAATCAATATGAGGGAACCAAGAGAGTCTGCTGTCAATAATAAAGCCAAGATATTTAATAGAGCCGACTACTTTTACAGTAACATCATTGGTTTTAAAGATAGGTTTCCTGCGAAACACAATACCACCACGGGCTGTACACCTGAATGCGACGGAGTAAGTTTTTTCAGGAGATATAACAAGTTTAAGATTTTTGAGTTTATTACAGATTTGATCAAGAATTGAATTGGTTTCAATTTCCAAAGTCCTTTGGGTCTTGCCCGTGTTGACAACAGCAAGGTCGTCTGCAAAAACTTGAATAAAAAATTAATCCGAGTTAAGGCCTAAGACTGGATTGAAATAAATGTTCCACAATGTTGGGCAAGAACGGAACCCTGAGGATACCCTTGATTAATTGGATGTTTAATCGAAAAATTAGGATTACAAAAAACAACAAAACCTATAGGGTGAAGTGAGCGTTGCACAGCCCGTTAACTGACTGTACGACTGGCACCGTCATTCAACTGGATGGTAATTTGAGCTAATGTTTGGCTTCGCTGGCTACGCAGAATACGCCTGAGCCGTCCCTCTCCATGCACTGTGAAGGTTAATTGCCCTTTGCAGTTTGCCCGATCGCTAGTTTTTTGTCCATCATTCATGTATTCTTGGTTTACTCTTGACACTGTCGACCTTGAAAATCCTAACTGTCTGACGATTTCGGAAATTTAATGGCCATGTGTCGCGCACCTACGATTTGTCCACGATCGAAGGCGTCTAAACCAGGCAATTTACTCATACTGGCAATTCCAGCAACTAATTCAGAACAACTACAGTACGCGCTATATATGCAGTTACTGTAGCGTTCTCACTTGCGCATAAATGATGCACAGCGCTACACAATTTGCATAGCCTTTGCTATCCCCAATTCAGTGCACTTTAGTGTATATAACTATAATATAGGTATTTAACATGTGCGTAAACCTATTTGACACCTCAATGCATTGAACCCAAATTGCTTCAATATAATTTTTATCAGTTCTACGGCTAATATGTACATCCCCTTCACTAAGAAATTTTTGTGAGAAATCATTCAGATGTTTGAAAATGATGCATTTTTAGCTACGGGGGAGTAAAAAAAATTTTTAATTGAAAAAAATATGCGAAATTTTAAATAAATTTATATAAAATTAATTTATGAAAAACATTTTTAACGAAATTTAAAACATTTTTAAAATACCGATTCTATTCGAATTATCGATAGCAGTATATATTTAAGTATATGCAAGCTTTTTTGAAGTTTTATCTAAAAAATTAATTAAATAACTTGGGTAAAAAATTTAAATGCAAAATGTAATTTCTTTATTTTTCTTAAAACTAAAGACTTTTTTATCACATAAGAAAAATAACTAAATATTTTAAAATTTCGTACGATAACGACCTCCACAACAAAATACCTCCTTAAAATTAGGAAACATTCAAAAAATTCAGAATTATTTATCTTTTTTATGCAAAATGCAATAACTTTAGATGATTAAATATAAATGAAGAAATAGAGGACAAATATTGTTTATGAAAAATGATGGATTCATTCAAACAGAAACGAATAGTAGATCTCGATTTACAAATGAACCTTTTGCTGATATCTGCTATTCCTCTCTCCAAATCTATTTATATATTTTATTTGATAAATAATTTATAATCCATTCTCAGACTCCCGTTTCTTTAAAAAAAAAAAATCTGAGGGCAATCATTTGTGTGTAAGCTTATTTCTGCACATTCTTATTTATGAAACCTGTTGATTTATATCTTTTTGTAAAAAAATAATCCTCCGATCACTGAATGTAAGTTAATTTTATAATTGGTTTTGACACTCATTTTTTATTAATGTGCTACCTAATTGATTTTTTTTTTCATTTTCTGAAGAGAGGTGGATTTAATTCTGGGTTAGGAGTCCAACTTGCGACCTGCAGGCTGCATGTGGCCCGCAATGAACATTTTTGCAGCCCTGCCAATATGTCGGCATACATCAATGTATAATAAAATAACAAACCGAAGCAATAAAAATAAGATAGGTAGAATTCACTAAACCCTTTTTTAATTATATTCTTTTTTCGTTATAGTTAAACAAAATGCTTAGATTTATTTTGAGTATACTACAATTAGGTAAATATGGCACCTACGTTTCTATGAATATCGATTTTTAGCGCGTTTTTCACGTAGTGGAACAAAAGCGCTATTAGGACGCAAATTTCGTCTTCGTCTTCGTTCCATATTTTGTCGCACCTTTTTCTCAGCCAATAAGCAACCAATTGACCTCGAGTTTACGGCATTTGGTCGCATTTGTGCCCTAAATGAGCCGAATCATATTTAAATTTCCCCATAGTTTTCCCGAATTTTCCTACAAATTTTCCTGAATTTCGCTTTTTTTTTTTTTTTTTGCTTTTTTATAGTGCTGATACAGATTTGTGCCATTATTTCTTTTCAGCTCAATAGCAGTACATTTAGAGGAGTGGTACAGTACTACTTTCTGTTAGTAAGAAGTTCATTGGTTGCATTATTGTAAAATACAACATGTGAAAAACGCGCTAAAATTACTTGGCCATGCCTATGATTGATATCTTGTTGTTGTGTTGTTTTTTTTGCGACCCACCTTAAGTTAAACCTTGTTCGTTTGGCCTAAGTCAGCCTTTGAGTTTGACACCCTTGGTGTTCCAGATCAAGGATGACAAACTCAAAGGCAAACTTGGGCCGAACGAAGGCTTAACTTTAGGTGGGCCACAAAAAAAAAATCAATATTCAAAGACACGCAGGTTTGTTTCGAATAATACATTTTAATAAACATATATAAAACAACAACAAAAAATGTGTACGTCTTGACATTTGACATATCTCTGCTACTATCTTTCCTATTTTTCGGGGAAATTTATTTTTTATTTCATTATATATTATTGTATGCCGATGTATTGGCCCGGTTGCAAAAATGCTTGTTGTTGTGGGCCACGAGTTTGACACCACAGCTCTAGAAAGTCTCTACACTTTTAATATATACCTACAGCAACCATAGTTATTATAGCTGTTTTTATATATTATATTATAGATATTATAGAAGCCCAGTGGCTGTGTGTGAGCGGTTAGTGCACCCCGCGCTTCCACACCACAGGTCTGAGGTTCAAACCCCAGGCTGGGCAAGGTTTACTCAGTCTTTCATCCCTTAGTGGGTCGATAAAATGAGCACCAAGCTTGCTTGGGAACTTAACACTAGAGGTTTCGCGTCAGACTGATTACCTCACCGGAACATTTGCTCACGCACCTCAAAACCCAAGGTCGCGTACACTGAGTTGGCCCTCATGGGCTGTTGCTCCACTGAGTTAAGTTATTATTATAGATATTTATTCCATATTATTATAGATATTTATTATATATTATTACAGAGATGTTTATTACATATTGTTAGAGATATTTATTATATTTTATAGATATTTATTATTTATTATTACAGAGATGGTTTTATTACATATTGTTACAGATATTTATTATATTTTATAGATATTTATTATATATTATTACACAAATTTATGTGCTATTTAATACAGAAAAATCTTTTTTTTTATTGTTTATTGACATTACATTTTGTAGCAGCACAAGAGCTATTGGCAACAGCCCTTGTAATTTTGAACCATAGTTGAATGAAAACCGTGGATAAAAGATTTTTTTTAATGCAATAGTATGTCAATTCAGGATGATATCTGAGCTGTGACACGGCTTTTTACAGACATCTCCACCACACCAACGTAAGGACTTTAAGTTTAGGCAGCCCCTGCACGCGGTATATTTTGTGTCACTGACACTCGAGCCCACAATCAGCAGAAGCAAGGACAAGGGCTTGCAACTATGAACAAGTCACAGAGAATTCTTAAAAGAATTTAATAATATAATTCTGAGTTTTGTTTTAAATGTGCATGAGAATTCAGTAATCCAATTTTCCCTATTCAGAATACAATGATATCTTACTTACGGACGTAGAATCTCATACAGCAAGAGCAAAAATAGTCATTATATGAAAGAAAAACTGGCTTACAAACAAAAAATTGAAATAACATTAGCATTATAAAAAAAAAATAACTTCAATATTAAAATTGCTAACATTAAGTAGTGCAGATTATACTGTATTAATATTACATAACGAATCTTTTGAGAACAAGTTTGCATTTAGAGGTCAAATCAGAATAAAGAGGGGAAAATTCGCCTTCGGAATAATTCTTGTTTAATAATTCGCATGGCATTTCTGAATATTAAAATATGCTAATGATATCAGAATATGAATGTGTCGTAGCCTATCGCTACCCTCTAAGATTCTCAACTCCCCTTCTGGTATTACCCGAATCCGAACGTGTTGAATGGTTAATGAATTCAGTAGTCATCTTAACAAATCAATCTTATTTATTGATTTTTCTTAATTAAAGAGATTACACAAATACTATTCAATTTTAAGAACAATAAAACACAGTGGAGAATGAGAAGGGCTCAATAATCGTGAACGACGAAATCCGATCTGAATCTACGAAAGATCGACGCGTACAATTACAGCTACCACACGTATACTTAATTATATTCTAATCTCACTAACTTGATTTCTTTTACTACAGCAGGTTCATCTAGTTGGTTCTTTAGGATCTTGATTGGGTCAACTTAAGGTCAGGATTCTTTCTTTAAGAGGCGACTTATTTCTTAGCTATTCCCGAAGTTCTTCTACGAACTAATTTTATCCACAACGGTGCGTTGGATTCTATTCACAACATCTACGTTTACACTTGAAAACACTTTCTCATTTCATTTCATTCTCTTTTCTAACTCGCTAAACTTGAACTTATATAAAATATCTCATTTGCATAAATCACGCTTTGGCTCCCGGTGGAGATTGGTTGAAATAAATAAAACATTAAAGAATATATGAGAAGGTTAGTGAAACGCGTAAGGACCCGTCACAAATGTTGACATTGTTAAATTTTTCATATGAGAAAAAAAGTTTCAAATTTTGGTTCTATTTTTTAACTCTAAGAGAATATAATTGTAGATTAAATTGGAAACGAATAATTATGTCAATACTAACCAGATAACTAAAAGCCGTATGTAGCTTTTCATTTCTCCGGCTCCTCCACAAGTTTTACATTCAACTTCTTCATCTCCATTACACACCCAACACCTGGATGTAGTAAAAAAGACTTTTAGAATTTCAATTCGTTTTTTTTTTTTAACAATTTAATATATTGTCTTATTTTTTATTAGTGTTATATTATTAATTGCTGTTTATTAGAGAACGTAAACACTTGAATAAAAGAAAGTTTTTTGCTGGTGCATTTTAATAATATACAGCAACGTCTGGAATTAACAACATGGTTTGTGCTCTGGGCGGCATTTTCCATTGTCAGTAATGTTTGACAAGTCACTATTTATTAAAATCCCAATATAAAGTACGCAAAGACTACTGGCTACAGGCATCGCAATTTTGTACCATGGTCAAGTGAGAGGACGACACCTGAGTTGGTACCCCCGTCAAACTACCATACCACGCCAACTTTAAGAAATTGATCCACGGCACATTTAATGTGCATCAGCCCAGACTACCACGGCCACCCATTCATGTACGTTAATTATGCTATCAAACAGAAAAATTGGATTTCAACGTTAACAAGTTTCTTGAAGAGAAAACAAAGCTCAAACTTTACTGTTAACTTAGAAGCAGTCTTAAGGCATGGGCCAATTGGCCCCGGGCCTCGCCCTCGGTGGGGGCCTCGTTTTGTTCTTGACTCTGTCTTAATAAGATCATGATCCGGATAATTTTAATGGTCAAATATTGTTCCCGTTCATATTCTCTGAAAAACAGCGAATTTTAAACTGGATGTCAACTGACGAAAGTAGTAAGACTACACAAAAAATTTCCAAAGGAGGTGTCCATGGTTGAAAGTCCCCCAACTTGTATCATACCTCAAGACAACATCAATTGATTCTTCTGATTTTGTTAACAAAAAACAGTAAAAAATAAATTATTGAATAAGTAATTAGCATTAATTAATAAAATAAATTGTTAATTACAAGCACTTATTCAAATTTTTCGTTACATATATATAGGATTTTCATCAATCAAAAAAAAATCAAGGGCTTTGGAGGGTGTCCGGACCCCAGGACACACCCCTTGTGTGCGCCACTAGCCTAATACCATAAACAATCATTCAATTCATTTAGTTAAAATTCTGTCTTCGGTTGAGCTTGTTTGTGCCTAGGTTTTTGAGATTGTGAGTCGTGCATATTTATTTGTTTTAAATTACCGTTTGACTGAGTATTTAATGTATACTATATATTTTAAGGTGATCTTAGGTAGGGCCTGCTTTTTCATAGGGCCCAGGGCCTCAAAGAGTCAGAAGACTCTTGCTTAGAAGTATATATAAACTGCTGATTGAATAATGTACTTTTATTGTTTCTGTAAAGTTTGATTGAGTTATAAACTTCATGTATATTTTACATTGCTTATTTGAAACTAATTAAAATAAGTTCAGTAAAAATTCATAGCGTTTTCTTGGTATGTATTAAAAAACATAGATTGAGATGATGTTGCCTTTAATTATGTTCTTCAACTTGCCATGAAGAATATAAAGTGATGGCAAATTAAATAGGCCTACATTGCTCATTGAATAAAAAATACGATAAATAGAAAAAAGTCATTTAAAACTAACACATATAAATGCCCAGTAAAAATAATTCACTGAAAAGGACATTTTAGATATAGAAATTTAGTATTGATTGTAGTTGTACCCAAGAATTACTCATGCAATTACTGGTTTTGGTGAGATAATCGAATATTTTTTAGGGTGATGTCGAAGATATCAATAACAGAAAATTCCATCTCGCCTTTTTGGGAGTAAAAAGTAAAAAATTCAGGCCTGTGTGTAATTAATAAATAAGTAAATTGGTTCGGATTAAATGCTTTTTGCACCAAACAACTACTAAGTACTATTCTACACAGTTTCAGCAAAAATTATGAAATAAAAAATGTATCAACATAAGGAATTAAGAATTAGTCTCATCGCGTTTCTTTTTATTTTCTTATTACGCAATAAATTTTTTTAAAGATAAAAAGTTCATAAAATACTCTTGCTGGATAATCTTATAAAATAAATAATAATTTACTTTTACTTGCTCTGAGAAAAAAAATTCTTTTAAATATAAAACTTCTAGCAAATAGAAACAAAACTTTTTTGAAAAAAATAATAAGTATCATATATAATGGATTGATGAATTATTTTAGTTTTCATTTTTTAACAAGAATTTAGAAATTGATTGAAAATAAGGTCAAATTATGCAGACTTCGGTATCATAACTTGACATACTTAATTGACTAATTTGTCGTTTTTATTTTGGTGGCTCAGAGTTAGAAATACGGTGCAAATAATCAATTCCAAGTAGAACAAACTTTTTGATTAAATCTAGGGCGTAACAAATAAGAACACATAGTATTTACAGGCAAGAATAATCGAAGTACAGTAATAGAAAATTTAAGTCAAATCAGTAAAAGCACAACTTTTTTAATTACGTGTAAAAGACATACCAAATCAAATCAAATAAATCAAATTCGAGAAATTCTAACATTCAACTCATATCAAGATTCATCACAAAAAGGATCCGAATTTCTGCAATGAAGTTTTCTACCAAACGATTAGATATCAATAAATAAAATAAACAGTAAGAAAAATTAGAATTATATAATCATTAAATCAAAGCAGACGATAACAGTATGAACAAGAAAATATTTTCCAACGTTAATGTATTAAAGATAATTTCTAAGAGTATTTTACATTTAATATAATTTGATTTATATTCCAATCTGTATAAATCAACTGAGTAGTTTCTTTTTTTATACATAGTAACCTCCTCAAGTCCAAGGCTGTCGAGGATATTACGCCAAGGATAGTAGGCTGTCAAATAGTGCGAGTTACTGCTGTTTCCAATGGTTTTTTCCATATAAGAGAAAACAAAACCCACACAAATATCACCAAATATTACCAAAAAATGACATTTCTTTGCATTCCTTTCTTTATTTGTTTTATTTTTTCACTAATCTGTTACAAATTCTTTCGTGTCAATAAATATTGTATAAAATACACCAGTGATAAAAAAAAAAAATAAGTAAATTTTCGTATTTAGTTGAAATTTTTCAAAAAGTACTGATAAAAAAAAATTAGACTAATGCTTACGAACAAATATACATATTTTTAGTGTAAATTGCGTCAAAGTTCGTTTGCTCGTGAGTTGTGAATTTACAGGAAAAATTTTATAAGCACACGTACCAGTTTGAGCGCTTCTTTCGTCCGCACATCGTAGTTTTGCAACATTCTGTGAGAAATTCGCAAGTAAATAGTTGAAACAAAAGGAGTATCCATCAAACTTTTGAAAACAATAAGAGGAAATGAAACAATGGGATTTCCAAAAATAAGTCAGAATATAGCCGGAAACTGAAAAGTATGGCTCTTAAATTTATTTGATCCATGGATTCTTTAACGAGGTATAAACTTGCCTCCGAAAGTCTGCGCACAGGCAATTATATCTTACGGGTTTATGCTATAATTACTATTAAAATCTCGCTTTAAAAAATCAACATTGCTGTCAGGGATTCTTCAAAATTTCCTTATTAAAACAGCAGCAACAAATTTCACCTTAACAAGAAAAAACAAGGATGTGACCACCAAATAATCACCAACCATCCGCTCCAAAAGTCTGCATACACTTACAAAATAGAGCTTTTAAAGGCCTTTCAGTGTAAAATAATTGTACTAAATCATGTCTTTAAGCAATAATAAGCTTATTTTACGATTTATTTAGGCTGAAAAACATGTTGTCGGAGCAAACACTATCAATATTATGCAAAAATATATTTTGAATTAAAAAAAAATGTTTTCAGTCATAATTAATTGAAGTAGTTAGTGTTTTGATATAGAACATAAGTTGAAAAATAACATATTAAAAAATTAGAGCTTTACAGCCATAATAGGTTTTTGTTTAATGCCTTTACAAACTTTAAATAAACTCGGACTCTTAATTTTGAAGATGTAGGAGTTTTCTTATCCCTAAGCCTTTTTTTAACACGCTTTTATAAGTTTTTCTGTTCAAGATAGAGTCCTGAAATTTTTTGTAGATGCTGCCAAACGTATGTTCTATAAAAGTTAATGTGGATTTAAGTCTGGATCTCTTGTTACTTTTTTTAACAAATACTGAAGTTAATATTTAAGAAATGTTCATGTTTTTTCTTTGTTTTGCTAGAAAAATAATTTTTAAAAATCAACAAGGGAATATATATTTTTTTATCCATACTAACTTTTGTTTGCAATAATCTTTGAAAAAAAATAACTTAAAAAGACAAAATATTTTAAGAATTGAGCATTTTATAAAAGTTTGAAAAACTTCATAAATTTTTAATTTTTTTAAATTGTAAAATAATGGCTGGTCGAACTGTCTTTTTGCTTTCAGAATCAACTTAATAATATAATATGAATATAAAATATAAATTATTTTTACGGTTATTGTCCCCAAAAATTTTTTTTGAAAAAGGGCACTATGTAGCCTAAAGTCAACATAACATAACCCATAACAACCAAGTGGAACCTAAAATCTCCATTTTATGGGGTGATTTCACTTTTTTTTTCCAGAACAGCGAATTGCTTTCTTACCAAGCTCATTGGAGTTTGGGAAAAAATCTCTTTTTTTTTAAAAAAAAAAGAAACCCTAATCAAATTTTTCTTTAAAAAATTGTTACGAAAAATCTTCTTCAAAAGTTTATCCATTACTTATATTTCGTGGGAAAATTTTAGCTTAAAAAGGGCGCCACCAGTCGAAAAGTTTGGAAACCACTGACTGCTCTTAAGTTTGAGGAAGTAAAATGACCTATAAAGCGAGGAGAAATAAAATGTTTTTTTTAACACGCTTTTATTAGAAGTTTCACTTGCATGTAACGGAATCTTGGTACTCGATTTTTACCCACTTTAAAAGGTCAGATCAATTCGAAATTTTGCACACTTGTCAAGGACCGATGACAATACAATAATTTCATAATTTTGTTCCATTGTCCTTTTCAGGATCGTCAGGAATAAGGATAATCAGATTTGGCGACAATTCTATATACCACATCTAGACTTAGCGACTTATTGCATACACGATTTTCAAATTTGGCGACAAATTCCATATACCATTTTCAGATTTGTCGACTAATTTCATACACCATTTCCAGATTTGGCGACCAATTTCAGATTTAGCGACTAAAAGAATAAGGTGTAACCCTAAAGCGAGTTTTTTGAATGTAAAACTAATTATATGCAAATATAAAATACACTTACGGTTAATAGAAATAAACCAAACAAAAAAAGTGTTCTGTATCTGAGAAAGTGGAGGGTGGGTGTGTGCTTGCAATTCCTTACCATAATATAAACATTTTTCTGAAAATGAAAATAAAAAAAAAGACTCGTGCATGTGAAAAAAAATAATTTATGTTCTAACTGCTAAATATTTTTTATTAACACGCTTTTATAAGTTTCACTTGCATGTAATTTTTATAAAGCAATTCGTTTGGAAGTGATGATACGAATTAACATTATAGCAATACGTTTAAAAGGTGAAAAAACGATTGACACTTAATATTACCAGGTTTTTATTAACTCGCTTTCTTTAATGTCTGTCCGGGTGGAATTTTGTAATTGGTTTTAAATTGTGTGACTTCCCGATGAGCTAGAGACTTGAAATTTGGACCATAGCTCAGAAGTGGATGACAATGCATGAAAATGTGAAAAGAGAAGAAAAAAAAACACATTAAATTTGTTTTAAATTCGAACTTTTCTTCTTAACACAATTTTATTTGTTTGACCTGTTCTATAGAGACGGAATCTAATATAACGATATGGGACTCATCCGAAGCTCCATAAGCGGAGAGAATAAATACACTTCAGACCCGTTAATTGATACCCATTGAAGAGCAAGACTAATTCCAGCAGCCACGTAATTCCAGCTTCAAATTTCAAACTCAAGGATAAATTCAACAATGAATATAAATGATAGTTTAAAAAAAAACTAAAAAACACGCTTTAATTGTAGATCGAACTAAAAAAGGAAAAATAAATTATAGTTTAAAAAAAAAAACTAAAAAATACGCTTTTATACTGAATCGAACTAAAAAGTAAAAAAATAATTCTTAATGTGAGAATAAAATGATTAACGAGAAAATTAATGTCATTGGGGTAAAAGCGTGGGGTGTTCTATAAATGTATCTTGTTATAATTTCTACTTCTATTCCGAAAGGCTGAGCTAGCGTAAAAATGTAGTACAAAGCACCCCACGCTTTTACCCCAATGACATTAATTTTCTCGTTAATCATTTTATTCTCATATTAAGAATTATTTTTTTTACTTTTTAGTTCCCTTCAGTATAAAAGCGTGTTTTTTATATAGTTGTTTTTTTTAAACTATAATTTTTTATCCTACACCCGTTTTCGGCATTTCTGCCATTAGTCGACGAGCAGCCCAATAAAATGATGACGAAGCATAAAAAGAATTAAAATTTTTCTCCATAGAGTTGTCTACAAAGAAAGGAAATGTCCTTTGTACTTCTACCCCTATTTCATCAACAAATGGTTGAACCCCTACAACGAGAATCAAAAGACTAGCTTTCAATGAGGTAGTTGTAATAACCCCACATTCACCCACACACACACACACACACGTTCTGACAAGTGATTGAAATTTGTTGCATATTCTATTCCAGGGGTGGCCAACCCCCGGGACGGCGGAGTTGTAAAAGTGGCACGCGAAGACTTATAGAAAAATTTGAAAAAATAGTATTAAATAAAAAAAAATTCACAATTGTATCCAAATATGGTTATTTTAGTCCAAAATCCTCCTCAAAATCTGGGTTAACATGTTTGTGAATAAATATTTTTTTATTAGGGACATAAAATATCTCTCAAAACTAGCTCAAATGCATTAAAAAAACTTAATTTTGTAAGCACCTTCAAGAGTTAATCCTAATATACATGATTGGGGGGGGGGGAGTACAACTTCAAAAGCCACATTAAATAAGTACTGACGGTTTAATAATTATTTAGAATTAAATGCTTTAAATAACTTCTTTTTATTTTATGCCTACCTTAACAGATAGAACTTGTAAAAAGATTATTAAGAATAGAACCTAAGTAGTATTTTTGTCTTTTTAAATATATTATTTTTTAATTTCCAGTACATAGACTTGCATTAAAAATGTGCTATTTGCGTCAGAAACCCATAAGCTAATAAGTAACAAATGTTTCCCCTTTTTTTTTAATATTTGGAAAAGTTGGAAGTAGCACGCATAACTTTTTTTTTATTAGATAGTGGCACACTTCCCAAAAAGGTTGGCCACCCCTATTCTATTCACTGCACTGCAGCCCGTTTGCGCACAGACAGACTAATCAACTGTGTTCAAAATTCTACTAGTATTTCCCACTAGCGCCTGAATACTGAATACAAATGAGCTGGTTCTATTAGTGAGCAGGTGGAAGGAGAACTGCCGACATTTATCCGTGTCAGTGAACTCTTTCAGGAAATAAGAATTTCCCTCCCTCCCCACACAATTTCGACCATGATTGAGTCCTACACGGGCTCTAATCTCCTGTCAGGGATTTTAAGATGACTGTAACGAGTTCAATTATTGCCCAGTGTAAATTAAGATTATTGAAGTGAAAAATTTTACATTTAAAATTTAATAAAAAAATAAATACTTTCCAGATGTGATCAAACTAAATTTTAATAAAAAGCTCTTTCCAAAGCATGAAAAAAAGCTAATCTAGAAGTGGGCGGAGCTATCCTAGCCAATCCGGGAGCAGCAAGCGACCGAAGTTCAGAGAGTGAAAAAATTATTATAAAAGAGAGAGATTTTAACTGAAAATGAAGGCTATGCATTCCCCCCTCCCTTCTGATACTTAAAGCAGATGTTGGATGTGTAATAGGGTGGACCGCTGTTCTATAAGGGAAAAAAAGTTATTTACAGTCGGAACCTACCTATATACTGAAAAGATATTCCATGATTTCGAGATGAAGAGAAAAGTAAATTTTTTTTTATAATTACCGCATGGGGATTGAATTTTTAAAAAAAACGGTCGAATCAGTCCTATCCAAACTCTTTTTCCGCTTAATAGCGCACTATAATTTCGAAAGTATAGGTATTTTAAGAACTTTAATATTTTCGAAACTTTTTATTGTAGGTGTTTAGTAGATGTTTTCTCTTCGCAATAAATGTTAAAAAGCACCAACATGCCTACTTTTCTCAAGCAAAATTTACTTTTGTTTTCCTTTAAAAAGCTCATTTACATATTTGAAAAGCATTCCCCTTGCGGCATTTTTCAATCCATCATAATCTGTAAATTTTGTTTATTTTTTCGGTTCTACTCTTTAAAATGCCGGCTGGGTGGCGTATGATTATACGTCATGTAAAAAATCCCTAGAGTGTCTGTTTGGCTTGGGCGCTCTCGGCAAAATTAAATCCTGGTACAAGTTTGCATCGTCAGAGCTCAGATACTTTCCTCTGGGGAGGAAACTGGGCATCAAAATTACCTGCGGTGATTGGTATCCGCCTATACGGCGCCGCACTAAAGAGTGATACCAGCTCTTGGGAATGTACTAGGCCTGCAATGGTGAAAATTCCAATCCACAGCCCATTAGATAAAAAAAAAACCTTTAAAATTGAAAATGATACTTTCTCAGAAATGTTAAGGGATAATCTATACATGTAAAAGAGAAAAGTGACTCACTTACTCTTCATAATATCTTCGGAACTATTAGACCTACAGACACGAAATTTGGTAGGCATATTCCCCAAAGGAGCTTTCCGGGCATGAAGGGGCGTTCCTTCCTTTCTCAGTGGCTCGACAGCCCAGGGTGGGCCTTGGCTTCTCAAGAAGCCTTTTCCAGGCCAGTCTTCTTCCTGCTAGTGCTCTCCAATTTTTAGTTCTGAAAACTATGTACTTTTCTAGGTCATCAATCCATCTAAGATTTGGCCTGCCTTTTCCCCGTGTGCCAATTGGTTGGGCATTGAAGACTTTTTTTTAGTGGTGCGGTCTTCGTCCCTTCTAACAACGTGACCTGCCCATTTAATTCCTTGTATTTTGAAGAAATTTACGACGTCAGATCAGTGGCGGATTAAGTAGGTGTCGGACTTGGCGGCCGCCAGGGGCCCCCAGCGCTGGTAGGGGCCCCAAGCTCGATGAGTGCAAAGGCCAGTGACAAACCAACCACGCCACCTTGGAAAGAGAAATGAAAAGAAAACAAAGATACAGTGAAACCTCGCTAGATATTTATCGCGAAGCAAGAGAAATCGTATTGTAGAAAAACTTTTGAAAATATTTTTAACAATACCGATATCGAATGCATCAGGTGAATGATCTTTTTTTAGTTTTAAAACGTTTTAAAAATAATTTAAGAAGTATTATGGGAGGAATTGAACAACATGGCCATATTATATACAGAATAAAATGTTTTGGACAAAATAGATATGGTAAAAATAATTGATGAATTTGTCAAAGAGAAATCAAACTGTATAGCAAAACTGTAAGCTCTTAAGAAAAGTTTTTAATTTTTTTTATATAGAGTTAAGATTTTTTTTTTTTTTTAGCCGATGATCTTTATTATAGCAATACATTTTATTTTGAGAATTTAAAGCAAGCTACTATTTTCACTATTTTAGTTTTTCGACTTTTAATCCCATGGGCCTTAAACCTTTTACCGCCAGGGGCCTCCAACTACCTTAATCCGCCTCTGTGTCAGATTTTTTATATGAGTGATGGCGCTCGAAATTTGATCTGCACCACGCTCTATTTTCCTGAATTCCTCCAAAAATAAATTTTAAGATTTTCCTTTCGTAGATACTTATTATGTTCTCATCTGTTCGAGACATGGACAGAGGCGGATTAAGGTATTTGGAGGCAGCTGGTGGTAAAAGGTTTGAGGCCCATGGGCTTAAGAGTCGAAAAACTAAAATAGTGAAAAGAGTCGCTTACTTTAAATTCTCAAAATAAAATGTATCGCTATAATAAAGCTCATCGGCTAAAAAAATCTTAACTCTATATAAAAAAAAATTAAAAACTTTTCTTAAGAGCTTACAGTTTTGCTATACAGTTTGATTTCTCTTTGACAAATTCATCAATTAATTTTACCATATCTATTTTGTCCAAAACGTTTTATTCTGTGTTGTTCCATTTTGTTCAATTTGACTTTTCTTCCATAGTACTTCTTAAATTATTTTTTAACACGTTTTAAAACTAAAAAAGATCATTCACCTGATGCATTTGATATCGGTATTATTAAAAATATTTTCAAAAGTTTTTTTCCACATTAGGATTTATCTTGCATCTCGATAAATTTCTAGCGGGGGTTTCATTGTATATTTGTTTTCTTTTTGTTTCTTGTTCCAAGGGGGAGTGATTGGTTTTTCGCTGGCCTTCTGCACTCATCAAGCTTGGGGCCCCTACGAGCGCTGGGGACCCCTGGCGGCCGCCAGATCCGACACCCGCTTAATTCGCCACTGGACATGGACCAAGTTTCACATGCATAAGTTAATACTGATGTTAAAAGACTTTTATACAATATAGCCTTTGTTTTTCTTTTGATTAAATTCGATTTCACATATTTTCGTATTCTATTAAGACATCTATTAGCCATAGTAATTGTTGCCACTCCTAATAAGTTTTGTAATTCCTGTTTGAACTCATTTATTATCTGCATTGTATCGTTTTCTTACTTGAAATCTGGCAACTAAGTAGTAGAGTTTTAGTTTTGATTTTAAAATCGCGGAATTTGTCCGTTACGTTGTGTTAAGCTTTTTTTTGCATTATGTTTACGAAATAGGAAAGTATTTGAAGTGTATTTCATCTCGAAGATGTACGTATTACAACTATTCTGTCAAACTTCTTCATATAAATAGCCTCATTATCACCTCTGTCTTGTGAATGTGAAATAAAATGTATTTGAAAACCAAAGAAGCGATCTGAGTCATAACAGTAATTCTCTTTTGAATTTCAGTAGAACAGTTGTTTCTATTGTTAATTTCCGAACCTAAATAAGTGAAATTGTCAACAATGAAAGGTCTTAGAGATAAAATTCTCGTTTTTGAACTAGGCACATTCCTTTCATGGAATAGAGGTCAATTACATTTCGAAAATCAACCTCTCAGGGGTATTGCGAAGGCTTAAAAGTAAATATTCCCATTTTTGAACTATTAGACCTAGAGACTTGAAATTTGGTAGACACGTTCCTTCCATGGAGTAAAAATCCACTTGAAACATGGGTTTGCAAAAATTGACCCCTAAAGGGACGTAGGAGCTAAAGTGACGTTAGAGATAAATATTCCCATTTTTGAACAAAAAGACCCAAAGCCTTGAAATTTGGTATAGGCACCTTCCTTTCATAGAGTAGAGGTCCACCACAAAAAAGGTTTTGCGAAAATTGGCTCCTAAGGGGCATTTCGGGGACTTAAGGGGCGTTACAGATAAATATTCTTGTATTTAATCTATCACATCTACAGACTTGAAATTTGGGATGCATGTTCCTTTCTTGAAGTAGAGATCCGCTACAAGAAGGGATTTGCGAAAATTGACCCCGGAGGGACGTTATAGATAAATAATAAGTACATTCATTAAAATATTACTTCACATTTTTCTGCTCATTGTTTTGATCCGGGTTGTTCTCTAACAATTGAGCTATTATATCAAGAATAATATTTTTTATTTTTAAAAAATTAACCCGGACGAAGAACGGGTACTTGAACTAACTCTTAAAAAGAAAATATAATTGTGTTACTGAGATGTTACAAATTATAAGGAAAACAAACACAATTTAGCGGATTTTTCAAAAACTACTGAACCACTGAAATTCGTAAACACAAACAAGGAAAGACGCTTCTCTAAGTTATCCATTCAAATTCGATCTCTCTCTTATTTTATGAAATTTATAATAAATCAAGAACATTGCTAACTATTTGAATAATGAAATGTGTGCAATATAACACAATTACAAAAAGTGAAAATATATATCTTACGTTCTTTCTCCGGATCCTTGACATTTCATACAATCTCCGTCAAAGCTGTCTACTGCTAACGGATACCACTTATTACCTCTGCAATAAGGACAAAATTCCTGCAAAAATACATTGCAATTAAAAAAAATAGCTTCGTTTATTTTATTTTTAAATAAAAAAAATCTGTTTTTAAATAATTTTAGTGGTTTTAAAAGTCATCCATTCAGATGCTTAAGAAAGTTTTCAGTGTTTGAAATATTTCAAACAAATTTATGCGTTGTGAAGCCTATTTATACATATTTGATATTCCTTATAATTGTTGATCAGTATTATATATTTTTAAATAAATTCAAACATCTTTTTGTCTATAACCAAATCAAAATTATATAAACTTTAATTAATGTGTGAAAAATTGCAGAAATTTTTCTATACTGTACTGTAACGTATAAATCTTCAAAAAAAGAAAATATATATTGATTTTCTCACAAATATATGATTGGATTCATGTAACGGATATATCCTCGTTTTTCCTAACAATCCTCTTGGGGAATTACTTTCTTTAAATATTATTTAATTTAAAACTTCCTCCCGATGAAGAAGACGCGATATAAATAAATTATGTCATGTATTTAAGTATTAGCTTTCCGGTTTGAGAGAGAGAGAGAGATTAGACGCTAAAGGATAGCGCGAAGATTAACGTAAAGCTAGACGAGAGCACTTCGTAGATTATTTGATTAATATTAAGATTGACGATTTGGCCAATTAGCTGTTGAATTGGATTCAGTCCATTTTGATTGGATTACTTTAGAAATTATCCTCAAAAAAAGGTGTATTGCCTGGAAGTGCTAAGTGTGTAAGTGACCTGATTTATTATTATCTCGTCTACTTTGCTATTTCTCCCATATTTATAAATTGGTGCATTTTTAACTTGGGTAGTTGAATTTGTGTCGTTGTTGAGAAAAGTAAATAAATTGTGTTGTTTTGACTATGGCTAGTTTTCCTTCCAACTCTCGCACACTAATGGATGGGATAGCTCATCCATTACAATTATCTCATTTCTTGTCAAAGGTATTAGTAACGTTTAATAATTATATTTACCAATAAGTTAATAACTGCCAATAAAGCCCTGAAAATGTAAGAAAACCATGTTTTCTTATTACTTTTTACCTTCATTTATAAGCTGTATCTATTTTTTAAGATCTAAGCGAGTTTTTATATTTATCCCTTATAAATAGACAAAAATATTTTACTTATTTTTGCTGGAAAAGCTATAACATTTTAAGTAACAAAAGATTTTTTTGTGTATATGATTTAAGAATAAAGTAGAAAAACGTCAAGGATGAGGGGTCCATAGGGCAAATGTGGCCTGCAAACCTCAAACGATAAATGTTGATGCATTTAAAGACATCTACTTCCTTAAATAGTTTGTATAATTCAAAATTATGTCGTTGTCTCCTCAATTACAGCACCAAAGATATATCTGAGAACCTTCCGCTCAAGTCTAGATGTTCAGTTTGTGATATAGTCAAGTTTCAGATCCATAGGTAAGTATGGGGCTGATGATTTGTGTGTCTTTTAATTAATTTTGACTTTAAAAAAGCTCTTAGACCATGAAGACAGCGATTAACATCATTAATACGTCTTTTAATTTCAGCACCAATGTCATTTAGAATGTTAATGTTTGAGCTCAAATAGGCAAAATTATCAACCACTTCAAGCTTATAATTTTCAGTTAGCAGATAATTAAAACATACGGGAGTTTTTATCTCTTTACGTTTAAAGTGAAATTTACGTGTGGGAGTGTACATTAACGACGCACACTGAAGCAAGGCTAGGATTATTCATGACAGACCTCGAAATTTTGAACCGCAGTCAAGTGATGATAACAACATTTGAGCCTACATTCCCAACTTCCCCTCCATGTCAACATGAGCATTTTGAGCCACGACAGATTCAACTTGCATCAACGTCTCTGCTCGGCGGATCTTCGTGGCCACGGTGGCCGAGTGGTCTAGGCATCGGATCATGGCTAGCGTGTCGATCCTAATGAGTTCGATCCTAGTACCACTGAAGATCCGTTAGGGAGCGATGCACGTTAAATCTGTCGAGAGCTCAAACGTCCTCCGTGGCGTGGTGTGGTAGAGAGGGGGTGCCAGCTCAGGTGTCGTCGCGTCACTGACCATGGTTCAAAATTACGCGGACCGTCGCCAAAAGCCCTCGTGTTGCTAATCAGTGCGACGTTAATATTCTCTCTCTCGGCGGATCTTCAGTGGCATCAGAACTCGAACTTGTTGGCAACAATTTCGTGACGATGACCGCTAAGCTCCCGGTTCCACAATTACAAACTCTTTCTTATAGATCCTTTCCTTTACACAGCCACCTCATGCGTCAACAGTATTCAGGGAGATGATTAAAACTATTTCTTGTATTACATTTTTCTGTAAAGATCTTTCTGATATTTCTGTCTCATATGTCCTGTAAGTATATACAGCGTGCCCCAAATATAGCACCTAAACTCTGTACAGCCAAATTCCTCATTGGGTATACATAAAAAATGACCAGAGACCTGTTCTTGTACCATCCATAATTTACGAGAAAAATACGAAAAACAAAGTATGCGTCACAGCCGTATTAGAAAGTTCAACAGCAGTATTTGTAAATGCAGTTGACTCTCGCTAATTCGAACTTTCGATAAAACGAACCTCTCGTTAATTCGAAGTATATGCTCCGCCCCTAGAAAAACTCTTGATATTTCAAACTAAAACAATACGTTTTGGTACACTCAATATTTCGAAGTAAAATCTGTGACTGGTCAGACTACAACACGCAATAGTTCAAAGTTACCTTATAAAACTCCCGACAATTCAAACACTTACTATCTAGAGTCCTGTAGAAAACAGGTTGGAGCTTTCATTTTTTGTAATGTATTGTCTCTGCGTGTCTTCCCTGTAACGTAGCCCCATTGATGACCATCTGTCTGCAATCCCTTCTTTGTGTTTCCCGGATCCTCAGGTGAAAAAACACTTTTATTCCTTTCCTTCTTTAAGTAGACAGTTCTGGTCACACTTGTTGTCAGCTGTCCATATCTTTCATTAAACACGTTGCCTTGCTACACATGTGTTCCAAAAAGATGGTCTACTGTTTTGAAAAAAAATGCATAGGATTGTGTGTGTGTGTGTGTTTGAGTCGGATTTACATGGTGATTTTTGGCTCATTTGTGTAACTTACAGCTTACAGCATGTGTCAAATAGGGCATGGGCCAGACTGGACTCTGCTCTGAAAAACCAATGGTGTTGGGGACAGTGTCTGAGGGAAACGGGGCGAAATGATTTTATTTCCAATGAGGAATGGAAAGAATTTGGTGAGACGTGAGAGTCCTGTTCGAGAATAACTACATAAATGTGTTCTTTTAATACAGGACTTTCAACTTCTGTATAGTATTTATACTGTATAATATGTATTTTTAAAAAATACTTTAAAGTAATTTCATGTTGTTTTATTACATTGTTTAAAATTTAAATGTGCTGGGAAAAATTTTTCCTTCATGTATTTTTTAGGAGTTTTTTCTTACCCTCTTGATAATTCGAAGTTTTTCATTGGCCCCTCCAACTTCGATAAATCGAGAGTTGGCTGTATTTATAAAGGTAGATGTTCAAAGTTTCCGCGTGCATATTTAAGCAGGCTTGAGCAAGTGCACACGTTGCATGAGCGCACAGTCCACCGAAGTACATGCAGGCAAACAGCAAAGCCAGTTTGTGCAGGTACTGCGTTTCCATACACCAAATCTTCGATAATGTCACATAGGCAAAAAAATCCAATGGTATGAGATCTAGTGATCGTGGTGGCTCTAGAACCGGACCCTCATGTCCAATCCAGCTTCCGGGGTAGGCCATATCCAGCCAATCACATACAAGAGCACAGAAATATGCTCCGGAGCCCCATCATGAACCATTATTCATTCATCACCATGCATTTTCATTTACCGTTGTAACGACGTAGCATGGACATGACTCACACCCCTCTATACATGTCGAGTTTGACATATGGAAAGCAGGTAGCTCGCTTTGTGGGTTGGAGGCAGAGCACGTGGTTTTGGCGTCATTATCCTTTGTTTGGCACCTGGACTGTAGACGCCGGTGTGACTGAGGGCACAATGGATGGGACACAGCTGTATTGTGCGTCCATAGGCAGTATTTGTCTGTCTTAGGAGACTGGCACCTCGGAGGATGGCGACAGGTCACTTCAAAGAGGAAATGGTGAGGAGGTGGATCATGAACCAGATGTTGGACAAGTCTTTGTTGCGGGAACATTCGAGAGGAACTCGAGCCATTGTTTGGCCTGCACCAGTTTTGGGCTACTGAGACTGAGGTGCAGGGTGCAAAACTTTAAGGCCTGCCAATGAGAGATGACTTGGGGCGTGTTGTTGACCCGCCCCTGGAGTTTAAAAGGGTCGATTCGAGAAAGGAACGGATGGACTCAGACTTGATCCTGCGAGGGAGAGGGGAAAAAAGAAGCACGCTGGCGGTTCCTGACTCTTCATCCTGGGGACTAAAAAGAAAGCGTGAGGCGAATGCCCGTGGTAGAAATATTCGGGTTTTTTTTCCAATTATGGAGATCCGATGTCTGAAGAAGGAACATGGAGCGGATACGCAGAGCACCGGTGGGGCGATTATGACTAACACTTGAAAGTGACTTTATTTCTTCCCAGAGAACTACTGAATGTTTGAATTTGATAATATTGTTTTTTCGATAACAATAAATAAAAGGATGCCTTTAACAAATTAGCTGCAAAACGATTAACGCTACCACGAATTTACACCGTGATTTCCTCGTAAACTATCGATCGTACGGGTGGAGTATTTTGGGTATTTTTTAAGTACTTAAATGAGGAATCTAACTGAGCAGAGTTTGGTTACTATTTTTGGGACACCCTGCATGCCCTGTAAGTATATACGGATCCTAATGATATTACTGTTTTACATGCATTGTATCATGTATTTTTCCTATATTACGTGTATTACAATACAATATCCTGCATTACGTGCTTTATACAGTTTTTTTCCCTGTGTTACATACTAACCTTTAGATTGAAAACATGCTGAGGGTACATTAAAATACAGGGTGTTTCATATTGAATGGGACAAAAAGAATAGCGCAGTGTGACTGACGTAATGGATTTATTCAGCCGAAACAAATTTATTCTACAACTACAATTATACAAGTTTTATTTGGCAACAGGGAAAAATTATCGAATGACGAACTCGCCGCTAGAGGCGCTGTTAAACAAAATGTCGTCCATGCAGGAGAAAGCGTACTGCGTTTTCGAATATGCCAAAACCTCCTCGGTAACTGTTGGGCAAAGACATTTTCACACGAAATTTCGTAAAGAACCACCGCATCGGCATAACATAAGCAGGTGGGTGAAGCAGTTCCAGGATACCGGCTGCTTATGCAAGAACAAAAGCCCAGGACGAAAAGAAACAAAACCCGAAGTGATTGAAAGAATTAGTGATTCGTTTTTACGGAGTCCCTCAAAATCAACGCGACGTGCAGGTGCAGAACTGGCTGTCCCTTGCAGAACGGTGTGGCGTGTTTTACGGAAGCGTCTCCAATTCAAGCCGTACAGATATCAGATGGTCCAGGCTTTAAAACCTACTGACAAACCGTTGCGTAAGAATTTCTGAGTGAAATTTCAAAAAAAGCTCGACGTGAATGGTTTCGAGAACACACTGGTGTTTACCGATGAAGCCACGTTCCACTTATGTGGCAAAGTTAATCGCCATAATTTACGATTTGGGGCACGGAAAATGTACATAATTCATATTCAAATTGGCATATTCGAAAACGCAGTACGCTTTCTCCTGCATGGACGACATTTTGTTTAACAGCACCTATAGCGGCGAGTTTATCATTCGATAATTTTTCTCTTGTTGCCAAATAAAACTTGCATAATTGTAGTTGCAGAATAAATTTGTTTCGGCTGAATAAATCCATTACGGCAGTCACACTGAGCTATTCTTTTTGTACCATTCAATATGAAACACCCTATACTTTATCACCTTATAAAACTTTTGAAAGAAGATAGTTTTTATCATGAAAGTTATGTTTAGGTATATTAAAGAGAATTTTTCCTGACTCATTTGACACAAACATTTAAAGCGTCTTCTAGTGGTGCGAATGAGTGAATATAAACGTCGCACTATTCAGCCACTCGAAGGCTTTTGGCGATCACCTCGTAATTTTGAATCATGATCAAGTGACGAGGGCGACACCTGAGTTGGCACCCCTTCTCCTAACTATCACACCACACCAACGGGAGGACGTTGAGCTCTCAACAGATTTAACGTGCAACGCTGCCCTACATGGCGGGTCTTTAGTGCTGGCGGGCCCGAAATCGTGGCCAGCCACCAGCGATCCGATACCTTGACTACTAGGTTACCACGGCCCGAGGGCTTTTGGCGATGGTCTTCGTAGTTTTGAATCATGGTCAAGTGACGAGGCCGACACCTGAGCAACTCCCACAAGGAAAAGCAATAAAAAGAACTTTCCCGCAATACTCCATAATTTGGGTACAGGTACGTCTTTTTAAAGCCCAAAATTGCTGATATCCGTTTGAGCTCTCGACAGATTTAACTTGCATCGCTCCCTTACATGGCAGGTCTTCAGTGGTATAAGGCTCGAGCTCATGACACAACGGCCACGAGTCCGTTACCTTGACCATTAGGCTACCACGGCCTTCTAGTGGTGTAAATCAGGAATTAATGTTCTGATTTCAAAGTCCATACGAAATTTGTGAAAAGAATAAATCATAAATTTATACGAAAAAACATCAAACAGATGCTACGTATGTGTTAAAGCTATAATCAGAACGCGTGCAATACTCGTTTCCTAATTCACGATTTTCTATACTTCCGTCACAAAGCAAACCAAAAAATGAGTTATCAAGTTGCCACTAAACATACTCGTCGTTAGCAACAACAGCATACACATACGTATAAAGAATGTTTAACATGTAGCAGGTGGTAAAGAAAGGAGTACGAATATATAAATGAGAGAGGAAGATCTATTTATCATGCAAACTTTTATAAAAAAGCAATGACATTATTTAATACGCGTAATAAGCATAATCTTATAATCTTCATAAGCTTAGATATATCTAAACCTAACTTTTATGGTTACAGCTGTCTGTGTTTAAAAATTAAGGGTTTGAGTAAAGGACATTATCGTGAACTCTTGGAATATTGAGAATTAAAATAAACTATTACAAAAGATGAGATCAATTTGAGATGGTGCGCAACTGGTTAACTGCATTCTGCATGTTGTCTTATTTAGACGAAAATTAGTTTATCATTCCCTGACGATTTTCCGGTTCCTAGAAATCACCAAGTTTTACATAAAATGTAATGCAGTAACGTTGTCTAAATTTTTCTAGCCGACTGGGTGGCGTAGTTGGTTCGTCGCTGGCCTTCTGCACCCAAGGTTGTGGGTTCGACACCAGGCCCAAGTCGGTGGATTTTCATGATGCAGAAATTCGACAGTGGCCATGTCGTATGATTATGCGGCATGTAAAAAATCCCTTGAATTGCCCGTTTGGCTTGGGTGCTCTCGGCAAAAATTCATTCCTAAGTTCAATTTCGCATCGTCAGAGCTCAGGTGCCTCCATCTGGGGAGGAAACTGGGCGTCAAAATTACTTGCGGCAATTGGTGTCGCCTATACGGTGCCGCACTAAAAAATAAATATACCAGCTTCTGAGGAATTAACTAGGTTTGCAAAGGTAAAAAATACCAATACGCAGCCTCATTAGAAAAAAAAATCTATAAGTTTGTTAAAAATGAAATTCCGAAGGGACTCACCCTTCCTTTCTCATCGGAGGTCTGTTGGCCACTGACAGTTTCTAAAAGCCGAAAAAATTGACGCATGCCCATTATAATCATCTACATATAGATACCAACCCACGCGTTTCCTTTATTTACACATAGAAAAATTACATATCTTTTCGACTATCTTTTGAACACATCTCGTTTAAGATTGGATAAATTAAAATCTTAAGATCTATCTAAAATTGCAACAGTTTAGAATCTAATAATACAAAATACGCATTTACTTAATAATGCATTTCATTACAGATTAAATTTACCGAAGAGTCGATCATGCTCAAAATTTTGCACTCTCTAACAAATTGCAGCAATCACTTTATGAATATTTCCTTTTAGCCAATGTATGAATCATTTACTAATTTTACACTATTTGAATTTAAAAATGGAAAAATAAAGATTCCAAAAATTTTTGAAGAGAAACAATTTGAATTTCAGTGATTCAATCTGAAAAGTACAAATTAGCAAAAGTATTGACAAACCCATCCTTGGCCAAGACAAGTCGGACATTCATATTTTCCTTCTCCATCGCACTCTTCACAGGTTTCAATGTTGGCGGTATAGGGTATCTCCTGATGGTAGACATAACTTTTGAAGTATTCTGGAGGGGTTGCAGGAATGTCTTCAATATCGGGAGGCTCACCCATGTCTTGTTTATCTACAGCACCACCTGCAGGGCAAATATATAAGTGAATATATATACAGTCAACTCACGATAATTCAAACCTTCGATCATTCGAGCCTCTCGGTAATTCGAAGAATATGCTCAGTTCCTAGAAAAACTCATGATATTTCGAACAAAAAAATCTGTTTGGGTACACTCAATATTTCGAAGTAAATTCTGTAGCTGGCCAGACTACAACACGCAGTTATTAGAAGTTATCTTATAAAAATTATAGACAATTCGAACTCTCACTATCATGTGCAGTCATGTATTAAACAGGTTGGAACTTACAAGTTTTGTTTTGTGTTGTCTCCGCGTGTCTCCCCTGTAACGCAGCCCCTTTGATGACCATCTGTCTTCTACCCCTTCTGAGTGTTTTTTGGTTCCTCAGACGAAAAGACACTTTTATTGTTTTAATTCCTTTAAGTGGACAATAGACCAGTCGCACCTGTTGTCAGCTGTCCCTATCTTTCGCTTAACACGTGGCCTTGTTACACATGTATTCAGAAAGGATGGTCTACTGTTGAGAAGAAGAGAGGCGTGGGATTGTGTATGAATGTACTGAATGTATTCTTTTAATACAGGACTTTTAAATTCTGTAAAATATTTATACTGTATAATATGCACTTTTTGAAAATACTTTAAAATAATTTTATACATATGTACAATTGTTGTTTTATTTCATAGTTTCAAATTTAAATGTGTTAGAAAAAAATTTCGCTTTCTACCCTCTTGATAATTCGAAGTTTTTCATTGGTCCCTCCAACTTCGATAAATCGAAAGTCGACTGTACTTATAGAAGCCCAGTGGCTGAATGGTGGCGTATCGCGCTTCTACGCTACATATTCAGGGTTCAAACCTGAATCTAGTAGACAAGGTCGACTCAAGGGGTCGATAGATGAGTAAAAAATTTGCTTTGGAATTAAACATTAGGGGCTTCACTTCAAACTGACCACCTGACTGGAACATCTGCTCATGCACCTCTGGGCCCAAGGTCACGTATACTGAGTTTGGCACAGTAGCAGTACCGATTTAAGCTCCTTTCGGGCCTTGGGTGCAGAAGATCTACAGGCCATCTTGGCACTGGAGGATCTAAATTTATAACCAGAAAATCTGGTTAAGTCCAGCTTATCCGGGCCCTTCTGAACCTCTCCGAGTCCCTGGGAGCCCACCCCAAGCGCCCCATGTTTAAACTGACACTGCATAGTAAGCTTTGGTTATAATGGGCTGTTGCGCCACTGAGTTCAATTTAGTATATATACTTATATATCTAGCTGCAAAATGAATATATTCAGACTCAAATTTGAAAATTTTTTTTTAAAAATTATTGTTGTACCGATAAATTTTGATTTTTTCTTCTTGTTGTTTTGTTGTTATTTTAATTACGTACTACAATTTTCAAAAAATGGTTTGATGAATCCTGGTCCTTTCCAAAAGATTTTATAACAAACCGACAAAAGAAACAAATGCAAAAAACAATGCATAAGAGTAAATGATGATTAATTAACGTCGCACTATAAAGTAACACGATAGCTATTGGCGACGGACCTCGGAATCTTGAAGCACGGTTAAGTGTCAAGCCCGACACCTGAGCTAACACTCCCATTCCAAAATACCATATCACACCATCGGGAGGGCTGATGCCTATCGATAGATAGGCATCAGCCCCCCTACACGACGGGTCTTTAATGATACTGGGCTAGAACTCATGACACGTCTGCCACGAGTTCGTGACCATGACCACTAAGCAAGAGATCCATGACCAATAAGCAAGAGATCCATGATCAATAAGCAAAAGATCTATGACCAATAAGCACGAATCCATGACAATAAGCAAGAGATCCATGACCAATAAGCAAGAGATCCATGACCAATAACTAAAGATCCTTGACCAATAAGCAAGAGATCCATGACCAATAAGCTAGAGATCCATGACCAATAAGCTAGAGATCCATGACCAATAAGCAAGAGATCCATGACCAATAAGCAAGAGATCCATGACAATAAGCAAGAGATCCATGACCAATAAGCAAGAGATCCATGACCAATAAACAGAGATCCATGACCAATAAGCAAGAGATCCATGACCAATAAGCAAGAGATCCATGACCAATAAGCAAGAGATCCATGACCAATAAGCAAGAGATCCATGACCAATAAGCTAGAGATCCATGACCAATAAGCAAGAGATCCATGACCAATAAGCAGAGATCCATGACCAATAAGCAAGAGATCCATGACCAATAAGCACGAGATCCATGACCAATAAGCACGAGATCCATGACCAATAAGCAAGAGATCCATGACCAATAAGCAGAGATCATGACCAATAAGCAAGAGATCATGACAAAAACTAGAATCCTTGACCAATAAGCAAGAGATCCAGACAATAAGCACGAATCCATGACCAATAAGCAGAGATCCATGACCAAAAGCAAGAGATCCATGACCAACAAGCTAGAGATCCTTGACCAATAAGCAAGAGATCCATGATCCCTAAGCAAGAGATCCATTACCAATAAGCAGAAAGTGATCTAAGGACAATCATAAGCTTACAAATTTATAACAATAGTTTGATACTGAATTAGATTTTTCCAATACTACAATACATCCAAATTCTTGAAGACAGGTAATCGTAACAGAAAATATGAATTGTAATCGGTTCTAATATTCATTTAAAAATATTTTAAAAATTCCTAAGTATTGAAATTATACACAACAAACTCTTAAAAGTTCCAAAAAAGATTAATTGTTTATTAATGTAGCACTTTTTGGGGGGGGGGGCAAGACAAGACTTATGGTAGCGATCCTAGTAATTTTGAATCACAGGTAATTGATGAGAACGACACCCGAATCAGCATACCCCACTCCTCTAAATTTCATAGCAGCATGGGGTTTTTGAGCCCCGACCAATGTAATTCTTAAAGATGAACTTTTTTTGTTTAATGATTTCTCTTGAGGAGTAAGATTTTTCAGCAAAATTTATGTTTTGAAAGCATCCAAGAGATACTTACCAGTAAAAGGTTCTTCTATCCAGCATGTCGCCCTTCTTTCGGTAAATGTTTCTAAAATATACTGCAATTTATGGAAAAAATATAAATGAATACTTTTATTATAAATTGTATGTATACGAAATGAAGAAAAATAAAATTATTTTGATTGCAAAAAAATAAGAATACCTTTTAAGCAAATAAAATTTTTGAATCATTTTTTATGATGTTTTAAATTTAAGGATATAAAATATTTTAAATTAAATTAGACTACTCTCAATTCCTCTCTGAACTTCTTAAATTTAGCAACATATAATTTTTCTCTCAGAGTTGCTGTAATTTTAGTACATTTCGGTTGTTATTAAATTAACTTTGAATTAAATAAAAAATATGTATATAGATACTAAAAATTGTTTCTTCTTTTCCTTCAAAACAGTTTGATTGAGCAACGATCCGTATAGATTACGCTCAATTGCAATAGGTTGTTTAATATTTATTGATAATACTACACTCCCTCTCTCTCTCTGTCTCAAAAAATAGACAACGAACAACAAAATTAGCATAACTTGAGAAGAAAAGTTATTACTGAGGCCATGTTTATATGGACGACAACACATGACTACGAAATACAAGGAGTTCGCGTCGTAAAACAATGCGTGGAATGTCAAACACTGCTTCGAATAGAATGACCAGTGTCTTGCCCAACTTAAACTCAATAAAACATCTCTGGACCATACTCGGCAGACATTTGTCTGTACTGCTTCAATCCTTCCTGAAACCTTAATGACTTGACACCAAGTCTTCAAAAATAAGTAGATTCCGAAAAGTGCGATTGACTACCGCTTCAAGTATGAATCGTATTTGTCGAGCCAGCATCTCCAGTATAGGCAGTGGCGTAACGTACACCCCCACTTTGTGGGGGGGGGCAGGGATCTAAGAAGCCCAAAGCCTGGCTGATGTCAAGTACATACCCTTTGTAAGATCCGACTTGAAGCCCAGAACAGGACTTTGCAGGGGGTCCTAATATTCTCAGTTATACCACTGAGTATAGGTAGTGGAGTAGCTAGGTATTCAAAGGTCTAGGTGAAAAAGGAAGAAAAAGTAATGCTAATCTACAAAACTTTGTTTGAGTTACTTATTTATTCATTCGGAGGATCGAACTCTCCCACCAGAGGGTTTAGAGCAGAGGTTCCCAAATTTGTCCTTTTTTTTCGGTATGGAGTAGACCCTTTCCCAACCTAATATTGAATTTTTGCAAATTTATCAACTTAAATGCCTGTTTGACAACTGGTATATGGTTACTACTTTTAACTGCTGTGAAGTATAGAGTTTAAAACTTATGAAACACATGTTAATTAAACTAATGTTAATTAAATTAAAATTTAATTATACATATAAAATTTCTAATCAGCAAACAAATGTTTATAATTGGAAGGATGAATCTTGGTCTTCAATAGCAATTTTCAATATTTAGCACATCAATCTTGTGAGGTTTAACCCTAAATCTCCTTGGTTAGTAGTGTTCATTCTTTTTCTTTCTTTTATTTTGGATTTGGAAATTCCTTCTCACCGGGAAAAGCAATTAAAAAACTTCTTCACAATACTCCATAATTCGGGATAAACAACAGGTATGTCTTTTTAAAGCCAAAATTGCTTACATCAGTTCCTAAACTTTACTTTAAGATCTTCGTTCGGTCCATTCTCTCTCTCTCTCTGGTCAGTTCCTCTAGTAATATGACCTTTTTTTATAGGGAGACCATATGAATTCATTGCCTCTACTGTGGTATTAACATAGTCAAAGTACTCTCAAATGTAGTTTCAAAATTTGAGTAGAGGACATTTAGGGGAACATAGGTTAAAACATCGTTTCCTGGCAGATTGACTGTGATAAATTAAGAAACTGGAAAAATTCGGGACGTCCAACATTATACTCCTTTAGCTTCTGGCAAAAAATGCTGAAATGATAATCCTTGTTTAATAAAAGTTATGCTGTCACCTTGTAACTGCAAATTAACCTCATTGTGTGAATTAAGTAAATAAATCTATTGATAGGTAAAACATGGCTTACATTTGATCAAATTTCCTTTTAAATTTGAAGTCACGATCTGGCTTAATGAGAATGACTACCGTAGCCCTCCTCCTTTACACCTCATCGACCCCCAAATTATTTTTTCGCTGACGTGGACCCCTTGCAGGTCGTCAATGATCCCTGACCACTTTGGGAATCACTGACTTAAGAGGTACAAAATGGCCCATGGAAATAGATATGAAATTATATAAAAACTAAGCATGAACAAGAAAATACAATAAAAATATTATTATAATAAATAAAAAACATCTCAACAAAAAGCAGAGGAGGGGGGGGGGACAAAATTGACTTCAATCTAATGCAGATGCCAGTAGATTGCGAAATATTGAAACAGGAAACTAGCTTATATCATGAATCACAACATTGTTATTAAAAATAGAATGTAACCAAAGTTCGGAATGCTTAGTGGTCAGGTTCGGAGACCCCCCCCCCCCGTGCACGGCACCGCCTAGCCCACATTGGTAGCTACGCCACTGAGTACAGGTCACACACCCAACTGATAAATATTTGCAATTGATAAATATTATTGTTTATACTACTGATTTAAAAACCATTTGTTGTTAACTCAGTTATTTTGCGTACCATTGCCTCTTCTGTTGAACAATATGGGAAAATTTCATTGCGTTTTAATAAATTGTTTTAGTTTCATTACCAGTTTGTTGCTTATTTATTGAGACAGAGTGTAGTATTTTAAAACTCTTATAAAAAATCTTGAGGACATGTTCAGAATATTGTAATTCTAGGTAATCATAACTAAACTTGATTTATAATATAAAAAATGGTTAATATGTATTAAATCCAAGTAAAATTTGGAACTATATATCTTGTACTTTTTAAGTTATTTTCCTTTTAAGCAAGCCATAAGCACACAAATTTGCTTAAAAAAATGATAGATATATTTGACATTTCAATATATATTTATTAATATTATTTTAAATATATACGAAATAAAGCAACAAATATTAAGAATGTTTACATTAAGAATAAAAAGTTCCTTCAAACGACTTTCAAAGGACGAAAAAAGCGTGTCAAATGATATTTAAATAAAATTATTTGAAAAAAAAAAGAAATATTTTTGCAACCATTTTCCTCATTAATCACTCCTAGTTGGTTTAACATTATGAATTTATTTAAAAATTTTTTTTATCAGAAAGCCTTCTTATTTATCAATAACAAAAGAACAATCAATTACGAGTGACTAAGAAATCAGTTTCCATCATATTTCATCTAACTCAAAGCTTCAGTGCCGATTTAAACTCATTTCGGGCCCTGGACGCAGAAGATCTACAGCCCCCTTGGCATAGAAGGATCGAAATTTATAACCAGATAATCTGGTCAAGTCCAACTTATTTCGGGCCTTTTAGACTCCTCCGAACCTCGAGCACCTGCGCGCCGTTCCAAGCACCCAATGGATAAACCGCCACTGCATAGTTTCCATCATATTTAGGGATCTAATTTTTCAGCTGGATGGAAAAATAAAAGATATTCCGGCATCAGAAGGAATGATTTACTCTTGTCAGTTTTAAACAACAGAAAAAATATTTTTAAAGAAAATTGTTCTTTTTATGATTTTATGTCCAATTTTGACACAAAAATTGTCATACAACAAACACTATTAGGTTTCTTTCACTACTAGAATTATGTAAAAAAAATCTTTGTTTTAACTATGATATACTTTAAGCAACGGTACAGTTAATTATTAATAAAAATCATTGCCCCTTATGTTTTTGAAATCGTAAATGCTTGATGTTAAAACCATATGGTTCTATGTGTCTGAAAGATTCGTTTATGAAATGACTGTGAAAATGGTGACAGTAATAAATTACAAGTAATATATTCACAAATATTCATGAAAGCTATTTTAAAAGTAGGTTAAAAAAATATGAAGAAAAAAATATTAACAGGTTTTAATTGTAAGAAGCGAAACGAATGTAGTTTGCACACATACCGTTTGCGTGTGTGTGCACCCAAAACCTGTCTGCAGGATTCCCTTTACGCCTTTGTGTGTGTCATTTAACTCTACAAGGCTTTTTCCAATTAACCATTTTGAAACAATGAATGTAATATCAATCTAAAGAATTTCTACTTACTTTCTCAAATCTAGGTTATCATATTTATCGAAAAGCATTCAAAAGGATACAAGTTAACAAATTCAACAACAGTTTGACTATTTTTCAAAAGAATTAATTTCTATAAGTTTTTACTTTTAAAATCGTTTATTTTTAATCGCTCAAGTGTCAAATTACAAGAGAGAGTAATTATTCATTTTTTAGATTTAAATACCCAAGGAAAGAGAAAAATGTTAAACAAAAAGTATCATCACGTGATAAAGTGAAGGGAACATTATTATTTTACGAAATTACATCAGTATTTTAGGGGAAATTGAGCAAGTGTTGGCAATTAAGAGATTCTTGTACTCGGAATCGCCAATAAATGTGTCAAAAATTCAAAGTATCATCCTTTTATCGGGGCATCACAAAAAAATTTGTCAAAATTTTGGTGGTAACAATTAGTAATAAGAAATAACAGTAAAATAGGAAATGAACTGGAGTAGTAACCATATTTTATGGGTGAAACTGATTTTTAATTATAAACAAATAATACTGATTTCAGTCTGGAATTCAGTCAAAACTACTCTTTGTTACCATTCTGCATTTGATAAATTAATGTTTGAAATAAAAATAAGCGAGGCTTTGTCAAAAGAAAAAAAAAAGTCAAATTATCAAACGACTTGGCAGTCTTGTTTATACATTTTGTTTGTATGTTGTAAATGAAAGGCAACCGAAACTACCCCATAACGCAGTAAAAATGTATAAAAACGAAGACAATTTGTTGTGTGTTTGATAGAATTAATATAGTATTAAAACCAAAAATTAGTTTTAATATTTTGACCAATTTTTTTACATTTTAAGTGTAAAATATTGCCTTGGTCTTATGGTGTCTTTTTCCGTTAATACTCATGTTGTGGCCCGCATGAAATATCTGCGCCATATGTATGCGGCTCGGCAGGAAAAAGGTTGTATACCCCTGCTTTAATACGAGATGAAATGTGACGCGTTTCAGAAAAGGGTATTCAGAATTAAGATTTAGTCTTTTTTTAGTATGTATTAAGTTTATTTATTACACATATGGGAAATCCAATTTTCAAAGAATTATTTTTATTTTCTAATCCTTATTTTATTTTCTTATCCGTGTTTTAGCATTTACGCTCCACATTTGAGTATTTTGACGGCCGAGCTCTTCGAGTTGTATGCTAATTTGAGTACAATCAAATCTTGTGACCTTGGCTGCTTGCCAAGTCTTGGTATTAAGTACTTGGGTACTTATTATTCACATACCCTTTCAATGTTGCTCGCAGGTTCCAGTCGTAACCGACGCATTTCGCACACATTTAACAACGCAGACACCCACACTTTGTTTTACAATTAAACTGCACTCTAACTACAATAATGCTTAATATACACTCACAAATATCATTTTACACATATTAAAAGAAAATTTTTTCTTCTCCTTAAATTTTTAAAATCTTTCCTTTATTTAATTATTTTTAACACAGTACTGGGCTAAGATTCGAAAGATAGCCAAACAATGCAACTCATAAACCCAAGCAGAGGTTAAGTTTCCCTGCTGGAAACAGGCACTCCGTGGCCGTTTTACCATTCTTTCAATGTAACCAACAACTGCCTGTGTTACTAATTCACTGAAAACAATAAATAAATCTTTCAAATTCAATACAGTACATTGTTTTATAACTCGGTTTCTCAATAAAGCAAAGTCTAACAAACTGTATTTTAAGCAAATAAGTAGAAATTCCATAGAAATACTATCGTGAATTTAAACAACATGCAGATGCGCAAGTTAAATTTATTACAAATTAAATGAATAATTAGTTGAAACAAACTATTGTGAATGACAACTAGAATAGTACTCATTGCGACTGGCAGCATTTTTCTTACATGCAAATAAACTTTAGTTCTTTATTACTTGGGCAAAGGGTTAAAGATATAATTTAGCCCTGCATAACTGAGAAAACTATCACGTGACTTTTTTAGGTTATTTTTTTTTCTTCATGTGTTACTTTTCATGAAAGATATTCAACAAAATCAATTTGAAAAACTTAAGAAGTTAATTTGGAAATCAAACTCAAACACCGTTATATGCAGTAGTGCAGAGGTCGCGAACCACGGGACGCGACCGCTACCGGTCCGTGGATCATATGGTACCGGCAGTAAAAGGAACAGTAATTATTTCCATTTTATTTATTGTGGTGTATGTCTGTCTGATTTGCGTGACTTCCACTTTATATTCATTTTTTAGTGAACTGTTTTTATTTTGATCCCTTGAATGGGTCGATAAATGAGTACCAAGCTTGCTTGGGAAACTAACCACTGGGTTTTGCGTCAGATTGACCACTTGATCGGAACATCTGCTCATGCACCGCAGTGCTCAAGGTCACGAAAACTGAGAAGGGTTCAGTTGGCCTTGGCTCTCTATGGTGTGACGTAGTCACAAAGGAGAAATCGCCCCTATTCATGACCCATGCTACAGCTGGAGAGAGCATGTGGCTTTGGCGTCATTGTCCTTTGTCGGACATTGGATGTTAGGGTCGGTGTAACTGGTGACACTATGGACTGGGCATCACTGTATTATTTTTGTCCATGGGCAGTGATTGTCCGTCTCAAAAGGCTGGCGCTTCGGCAGATGGTGGCGGGTAACATCAAAGGAGGAAAAGGCGGAGAGGTGGTTCGAGAACCAGATGTCAGACCAGCCCTTGTCGCCGGAAACTTTTGAGAGGGACCCGAACCATTGTAATCCCTGCACCAATGGTGGGCTAGCGAGACCGAGGTGCAGGGTACAAAACCTTGAGGCCTGCCAATGGGGGTTGATGAGGGGTGGGGAGTGGACCCGCCCCTGGAGTTAAAAAAGGGTCGTCTCAGCGAAAGAGAGGATGTACTCCTGAGACAGTATCCGGCGGTCTAAGAAGGAAGTGCGATGCGAGTGCCCGCGGTAGAGAAATTCGGCTATCTAATTTTCGTACTCCGTATCCTGAAAACCTGATGCCCGGATAAGAAGCGAGGAGTGGATACGGATGCAACCGGCTGGCTAAATAGAACTAGCACCTGAAACTGACTTTTTCTCTTCCCAGTGATCTTTTGAATGTTGTAACTCAAATAAACAGTTATTTAGATCACACTAAATATTTTTTTTAATGATTAGCTTAGCGTCCACACAGCTACCGAGTCCACGACGCCACAATGCCGCTATTGTGCCACTGAGTTTAGTTAGTCTAGTATTTTATTTTTAAGGCATTTTTTTAATGCAATTAAATCAAAATTATATCACAATAATGTAAAATATAAATAATCAACGTCCTTCTTCAACGGGCCGTGGTAAAATTATCAAGGCGAAAAAAGGGTTGAGAAGCAGTAGGGTACCTCTGTTATGAGGGAAGGATGATATATTTCAACCGTACCGTATACCGTATTACCTCTACGGTAAAAATAAAAAAGCTGTTAATCTGGGGGAAGGTGGTTGAACCCCCAAACCCCACCCTTGTGAATGCCACTGGTTATATGTTAGCGTGTTTTTTTTTTTATTAATTTATTTTTCATGAGTCAATCCAGTAATTTAGAAAGTAGTTTTTTCCCTTTCAAAAACTCTTTCTTTAAAATAAAAAAATATTTTTAATTCTCACTGATGTTAAATGTGTGTGCTCATTCTGTCTTCATACACTGAGAACGTTTTTCATCGTGAATATTTAAAGGCTAAACACTTAATATTCATAATACCCGATATCTTAGCTCTGTGGCAGTTCAAGCCTCAAAATTTAATTGCATGTAGTGCTTAATATTACTTACATGAAATGCTACTGAATGTTTTATTTCGTGATAACAAATTCTTTGGCCGCCGTTTTCCATAGCAACAATGAGTCCTCACTTCTTGCATTAAAGCTTCTCTAATTTCGCTTTCTGTTATTTCAGGGACGCTGGAAAAAATAGGAAACAGTCAATACATTTTGATTAACAAATTCTCCAACACCAGTGTTTAATTGACTTTAAGCCAATATCAGGGGCGTAGCTACCGCTTTATCAATGATGCATGGTCCCCAAGTTACACTGGACCC
>BMAO01028346.1:0-21751 GCA_019973975.1 Trichonephila clavata
ACACAAAATTTGTAACCACGTGTTACTTTTGCTGAGCAGAGATTAGCTTAGGAAGGCGTTTTTAGAAATCCACCCACAAGAGAGCTACGGGTCGTTATAAATGAAAAAAAAATACTTGTTATTAGCTATTAGATTTTCAGACTTTAAATTTAATAAAAATATTTTTTTTGCTTAGCTGAGATATGCAAAAAGCATTTTCATTATTTAATTTGAAATTCACGTAAAATTAACTCATTAATTTTTTTCTCTCCTTCAGTCTGTATTGCTTAATTTTTCTATTCACCTGTGCAAAGAGCGGGTATACCAGCTAGTTTAATATGCAGTTAAAGAAAATATAAGCTATATATATATATAGATAGATTTATTTTTATATACACTTTCTTATATAAGCTAGATAACAGTTCATAACATTATTATCTTTGACCAACATTATTGATGATATTTTTTACTTAAATGACAATCGATGTAGAAGTTTCTTTTATTCAACCCATCATCTCTCTTAGTCAAAAGAAATGACCCGTTCTGAAGGAATCTTACCGAAAATAGCCACGTGATATATTTGATTTGAGACGAAAACCACTGTTAAACTTCGATCCATCAAATTTGATAAAAGAGCACGAAAACAATTTTAATGCCAGCAAATTATATTGATAGCTTACTGTTGGATCAATGACTCATCAATCAAAACTTTTCAGACCATATGTTCGTTAATCTACATCCCATCCGACTGTGTTTAAGGACATCTGAAGAGCAGTCCAAAAGGTATTCTAGAAGTCAAACAACGTACAATGCATGTTGGGTGTAAAACGCCACTGAAAACATCACAGGTACCAAATATAATCGGCCATCCATCATAATTTGGACAAAAGCCAAAAATCGTGGTGATCGAATACAGGGAACTGACGACAACACTAAATAAAAAAATAATAGAAATATCCAGGTGATTACAATTTTTATTCAATACTTCTTTTATCTCACATTACAAATCTTATCTATGTTTGAAAATTATAATTAAATGCAAATTATTCGAAAGTAAGATAAAAATTAATACATAAATATATAAACAGTTGAATCGGTGACAAATGTATTTAGTGTTTAATTATTGTAAGGTACATCATTTACACTTTAATGAAGTTCCGTTCTTTTTAAATTGATAACAATTGCCAGTTATTCCCATTTTTCGGTTAAAACATCTTTCTCATTAAATAAAAGCCGATCATAAACTTTTTTCTTAATGGTATAAAACGAGTAACTTATTCAATACACAACTCCAAATCGTGGCGCTAAGACATCCCACTACTTGCGACTGTATTTTTTTTAAAAAAAATAGAGAAATAGGGATTTTTTTTTTTTTTTTTTTTTTTAGATTTGGTTAGTGCATTTTAAGAAAAATATGTTAAAATTAAGAAGAGAAAAAGAAATTTTTATCACTAAAATGGGTAGAAATTTACAATAGATTATATAAATGGGGCCCGTTCTGTACCAAAAGTTTACGAACAAATTTTCCATTTTTCAATTCTGATGTGTTGCTATGTTATTTATTTTTAAATGCCCTTCAGGATAAGGGATATTTTGATTTTTGAAAAAAACTAGAGCACTTTATCTTAGTTATTATATGAAATTGCTTAAAAAAAACAGTGATAATGTTAACAAAAATGACGGTAAATTTTATAATACAACAGTGATTGATAAATATGTAGGTTAAAACACTTCTATTACACAGAACATGCACAAATATTTCAGTTAATTATTTTCAAAACTTTTTGAGCAATCGCTGGTCCGCGATTGAACCTTTTCAAAACAAAAACAAAACACACATTTCGAGTAAAACACGTTTTAAAGTATGACATCTTGCTTAAAGGAATATAATCCGCTTTTACTAAAATACCTGTAGTTTTTATTCTAGAGAACGGAAAATAATAAACTTGGTATTTATATAAAGCTAATTAGATTGCCTGTAAAATAAAATCACAATAAAATTTTTTCAATTTTTGGCAAAATTCAGAATTTTAGGTTAGTCGGATATTTTAATATTTGTTCCTTTGATCGTATATCTCTCTTTTTCAGTGGTTCCACCTACCATTTACAAAACTTGCGAGATTTCTTGTTGATATAGCAGTATCATAGTCTTTTATTAAAAACTTCAGTAAAAAAAAACAAGAGTTTTAATTTTTTTCTTTAAGAAATATTATTTTCATAAACCCCCTTATCCAGGGATAATTAACCTTTTTCCCAATGGACCACATTCATATGACAGGTATTTTACGCAGGCCGCAACATGAGGATAATAGGAAAAAATTAGACCAACGCAGCATTTGACATAGCAAAATTGATAAAAGTACTAAACTCTTACTGTGACTATTTTTTGAGACTATTAGCATCAAACACACAAGCATACAAAATATTTACTATGATGCATTTGCTTACTGAGTTTTGATTTCCTTTCATTCACGACCAAGCCTCTTGTTTATATTCTATTATCAAAACAAATTGATAGATTTGATTGATTCTTATTGATATAATATCCCTCTAAATGTTTACTACATTGTTCTTAAATACAGTGAAAATAGCTAAACTGATCGCACGAAACTCAAGAAGGGACTAAAATATTTTTTCGTGTTAAAATTATTTGTGTTACAGGATTTTGCAAAAAAAAAACATATTTTAAGAAAATTAAGTTTGTCATAATATATTTTATTTACATAGATATTATTTACATACATATGTGCATGTATTTAATAAAGATCAATAAAACAAAAAAAATTCACAAGTTAAAGAAATTAATTCAAAATTTTCAAGTTTTTTGAAAAACAAAACATGTATTGGATTTCTGGAAAATAACCTGATGCTTTTCATTGCATTGTTTCGTGGGTTCTCGATATCAATTGTTATAATTTCTTACTGGTTCTATTCCGAAATGCAGAATTCGTGTACAAATGTAGTACTAAGCACCCTACGCTTTTACCACAATGGCACACGTTAATCAGTTTATTCTTATATTAAGAATTATTTTTTACTTTTTTTTGTTTGATTAACTTAAAAACCGTGTTTTTTTTTGTTTTTTTTAAAACTATAATTTATTTTACTCATGTTTTGCTTTCAAATATGCAAGAAACACCTTTATTAAATTCTTGGGAATTTTATTGATAGTTTTTCTCCAACACATCTAAGATTCAATACAGTTCTTAAATAGTTTTTCAGAAATAAGAAATTCTCTACTTAAGACATCCGTGTAGCAAAAAAGACATGTACTGCTGGTTATTCAAAACTTGTAACCTACCAGCCTTTAGTTAACAACCCCACTAAAAATGCATCTAAAGGCTCTAGGAAAGGCCATTTTCCCCTCAGAAAGCAAACCTCCCTGGTTCAACCTCAAGGCATACGTCCCACATCATCTAAACTAACGACTTGGGAGACGCAGAATCAATTGTCATTTACTGAAAGAAAGCTACTGTCGAAATGGCTACTTCAACTCTGTATTTCTCTCACTAACTGGAAAATAAAACTTTTATTATTTTTCCGTGCTCTTCCATGCCCTGGGGGAGGGTACATTGCACCACCTCTTCCTACCACCTTTTTCCCACTGTTCTTAAGTGGTAAAGTCAATTCCTATCACTCTTTCGCCTGTAGTTCTTAGGCGTATTTTCTCTTCACCAGTACTTTCCCCCCTTTTACTCATAGTGGGGGAGTACTTTACTTTCATTTTTTTCCCTTCTTCCCCTCTTCTTCGAACGATCGTTCATTTCGAAGCCCTTTCTCTTTCTCTGTGATCCACATCTAGTACAGAGCGTCTTCACTCTTTCAATGTTCATAAATTATTCACCGTCTTTGGCTAGCTGTGAAGAAAATGGTAATAAAAAAAATGAACGGGCCACGGGATTGATGGGGATGGATTAAAAATTGTACCGTATCTGGAACGTGTTATTTCGGATGATGAATCGGTGGATGTGATGCTAGTGACTGAATCATTTACCAATAGCATGAGAGTTTCAGTTTTTCCCCTCTCTTTTTCCTCTTCCTTTCCAAAATTTGGAAATTGGGAGATATATCTATAGGTTGGTCATCTATTCATTGAATAAGAATAATCGAATATAATCTAAGATTTACGCCAAAATTTTTAAGGGAATAGAAAAAAATGTAATATCCGAATAATTTGTGTTCCTTCTTTTCAAATGAGTTGGGTAGATCTGGAGAGGAGTACTTGTGAAATTATTAACTATAAAGTAAGTTCGTTTAAATAAATTATTTAAAATTTTAAAGAGCATTTTTTAGAGTTTAACCCTTTGAGCACCATATAACTATTAGGGGATACATGCTAAGTATAGGGCAAAATCGCATTGTAACCTCATGTGGTTACATTACTTACTTAGATTTAATCACACAGGGAATAATATAAGTTAGATTTAATTGGGATTGTGTGTGTGTGTGTATAAAGTTACAAAAGTTTGAAGAAAAGGAAAATTACTATTAAAATTACAAATCTGTGTGAAATTGCTCGAAATGTTATTTAGAACAAAAAGGCTTTTCCCACATTCGCTATGTAAGTGTATTGTCATTTTTTCCCCCACATTCCTTCTTTATGATTAAAAATCCGCATCTCAGAGTCATTGTCGTATTCATTGGTTTCCTGCAAATATTCCCATTCAGAATCACTTTTGTTGAAATCCAATGATGATGCCATATTGGCAAGAAAAAGTAAAAATAAGCGAGAAAAATAGTTATGCAAACTTTAGAAAGTGAAACGAAACACGAATGAACGTGAGCCTTACTCTGAGCCAAACGGAAAAATGTCATCTTAGTCGTAACTTCAAGGTCAGTATCTCCAGAAATTTGGGATTTCTGGTAACACTAGAAAGCGCAGTCTAGTGCATAGGGGGTTAATTTAATTTCATCGTTCTTTATTAAACTCTTACGTATTACTAACATAAAAGATATAACGTTCGTGTGTGTCAACGTAGAGCCGAAACAACAATAGACATGGCAGTGAATTTAATACCGTTTATTCAAATCGAATCAAATACTAAACATAGTCATATATTACCCCCAACCTGTAATTGTCATACTATGTATTACAATAAAATAGTACTTATATCTAGCAAAAAAAGATCCCTAGTTGTATAATCTGCAAACCAGGCTCTGATTTACTTTTCGCTGCCACGGTAGCCTAGCGGTCAGTCACGAACTTGTGGAAATTGTGTCACGGGTTCAAGTTCTGGTAAAACTGAAGACCCGTTATGGCCTGTCGAGCTCAAAGTCCTCCCGTTGGCATGGCGTGATAGTTTGGAGAGAGGGTGCCAACTTAGGTGCCATTGTTCTCACTTTACTGTGGTTAAAAATTAAGAAGTTTGTCGTCAACTGCCTTCTTGTTGCCTTATAGTACTAAAGTAATATAACTATCACTCACTCATGCATTCATACATCTATTCTTTACAGTTTTGCTTATATGTTGTTGTTATTTATGCCACCTCATTGACAGTATAATTACATCGAGGTCCACTAAATTCATCGTGACAAGGGGTTATTTGTACACCTGTCGTTAGTCATAGCTTTGAGCACCAACCAGGTGACAGTGTAATTTGACTCTGTTCCAATTTAGAGGGAGAACACCTCGGAGAAGGTGAGGGTTCTCCCATCTCTCTTCTTCCTCTTCCAACCTCATTAAAAGACTTGCGACTCGATAGTTATTTAGAGTTCCCATATCCCGCAAATGCACTATACATTTTAAGATACCCACGTCATACCCGGGAATCGAGTGAGAGAGAATATTAATGTTGCACTGTTCAACTACTAGAAGGCTTTTGGTGACGGACCTAGTAATTTTGAATCATGGTCAAGTGACGAGGACGGCACCTGAGCTGGAACCCCCTCTTCTAGCTGACACATGTCACAGTAAGGGAGGAGGACGTTTGATCACTCAACAGATTAACTTGCATCACTTCCATACACGGTGAGTCTTCAGAGGTACTAGGTTCGAACTCGTGACGCGCAGACCACGAGTTCGTTACCTTGACTTCTAGGATACCACGTCCACCTCCGGGAACCGAACCCAGTCCCAACGGCACAGCAATCTGCGTCAGTAACCACTATACCGGATTGGGCGTCATTTTGCTTATATAGAAATACTAATTTGCATACACCACAAGTCTTTCACAAAGCAGGGTTCTCGTATCAAAGAATCTCAGAAAGTGATCAAGAAACTATTTGAGGGAAAGGAGAGTAAAAACGACAGAAAAGATTACTTGCATATATTCATATTTTGACGATATTTATCCAACACACAAAACTGTATATAAACTACTCCATTTTAGTGGACAGGACTGTTAATGTTAATCAACTTTGAATAATTTTGAGTCTGATATGCATTGCATAGTAACAAATTCAAAAATTATTACAGATTTTTTAATGCATTCAAAAAATTATTGAATAGTTTTCTGCAGACATTTTGAGTGGAATAGTAATGATCTGTTATCTGAAAATTTTCAGTTCTGTGGGGTAAAATAAAAATGGTAAGTATCTGAAATGAATCACCCATTGGCCGAGTGGTAGTGTTTCGCGCTTTCACGCTATATGACCAGGGTTCAAACCTCACTTAGGATCTAAAAACTGGGCATTTTGCTTCAAACGGACCACCTGATAGGAACATGTGTTCATGCGTTTGAGGGGTTAAGATCCCGTAAACTTTGACGGGAACAGTAGGCTTGTATCTCTATGGACTGTTGCGCCACACTGAGTTTAGTTTATGATATGAATCACATCTGAAAATATCCCTACGTATTTTAAAAGATTTTTCTGAAAGATTACCAAAACATTCTTCTTTGTCGATGATTTAAACTATCATTATATTCAAACTTCAGCAAATGGTATTGTTGTATATTGTCCTGTGAAATTCCTAAATTAATATATAAAAGGAAATAAAAGTAAATGCATAATTTTTTTATGATGTTCAATACACCGAGGGAATAAACCCCATAACACCAAGAAAAAATATTGTTTATTAACGAAACTTCATCAATACACTTGTCTAGGTAAAATATTAAATCAGCGATACTCACCTGTGGCCCACTGAGCCTTTTTAAGTGGCCCGGTTATGACCCATTGCTCTGAGAAATTCTTTTATTTAAGACATTGTATTAAAATTTTGGTGGGAAATTCTTTGACAAGAAATGAAATATATCAATTTTGCTTCTTTGCTGTCCATGTCGTACGGCTGTGAATCGATATTCTTTTTCTATTTGTAATGGTTACGGTTAGTGATAACAGACAACAGTGGATTAGCGACAATTTTATGGAACTAATTTTCAACAATCCTTCATATCTTGCAAGCGAAGAATATTCGAATGATTTGGAGGTTGACTGTTTTGTAGTGAAAAACAAACAATGGTCAGTACTTGTCTGATTTGCTACGAAAGTGCTGTATTTAAAAAATACCAATATGCAGTAAGCATTCAATGACACTTTTTGTCTTTCAAGAAGTGATAAATAGGCTTTATTGAATATTTTTTGCTACAGCAAAAAAGTGTTTTGTCAGTGGTGATGTCACAATAGTAACAAAGACATCTTAAGAAGCTTTTTATATGATTATTGTTGATTTAGCAGGCTAAAGAAGCACGCCAACTCCCTAAAGAGTATGTTGGGTTAAAAAAGTGTTATCAGGGTGCACTTAATCCTGTTGAAAACATCCTCTGTTTAATGTTCATTGAATGGGAGCTTTATAGTTTGAAACATTACACTGACGTACAAGTTTGCATTTAGAGTGCGAAGAATAATTATAAGAGTTATCCTGTTATGATAGAAAATTGCTCCTCAGACCAAAACTTTATCTGAAGGTTCAGTGTGTCTAGACCTCAGAAACATTGTCTGCTGACACTGCTCTGACTTTCTTCTAATCCATATACAACCGTAACAGGCGCCAAGACAGAATAGCTCTCATCGAAAGAATAACGCATCATCCTTCCGTCTTCCATTTAGCTCTAGCATAACGTCACTGGCATCATATATGTCAGTGATTTATAGCTAATAGTATGAGCGCTGCATTGCGTCTAGCCTGGTGTTATTCCTAAGACAATCGATATGTCGCTGTTAACTGTGTCACTCTGGTACCAACAGCTACAATTTTTGTTGCATATGCACTACGATACGCCCCAGACATACGACAATTACGACGGTTTCTATCTGTCAGTGGTGAGTCGTATATGCTACCAACACTCGTATACAGAGCTGTCTTAAGGCATGGACTTGTAGGACCAGGACAATAGGGCTCGGACGTAATGAGGGCCATGTCTCGTTCTCAACATAACCTTAATATCATCATAATTGGTATAATTTCAATGGTCGAATGTTATTTTCAGTTGTATTCTCAGAAAAAACTGGAATTTTGGATATGTCAACTGGATACATGTGATGACCGTCATCCATGTACAGGCCTTGGTCTACCACCTTACACCATCATATTTCATTCAGTCAAAAGGCGGCAATCAGTCGAGCCGGTTCGTGAGATTTCAAGTCATGCACATTTATTTATTTCGGGTTATTGTTTGTACGAGTATTTGACAATGTATGCTATGTACTGTCTACTTTTAAGAGTCATAGATGGGGCCTACATGTTTATAGGGGCCCAGAGCTTACATTTTTGTGGATGCTCAGCACCTAATTTTGAGCAGGGGCTCAGGGCCTCAAGAAGGCTTAAGACGCGCCCTTGCTCATACATAGTGTGAATACATTCCTACCAAGTCTTTCTCCAACATCGAGGGAAGAAAATATACCTTTTCGTATTCTTAGTGTTCAATCTCAGTGAGCAGTTTATGATGGCTTCTTCGCCTTCTTAAAGGCCAGCCTGAGTAACATTGATTCATTACGTCAAATTTCAACAGTAAATAACGCTATGCTCATAAACTAAATACACTTGATTCTCATGGTGAAGATGACGCTACTAACGCCACACTTATGCATGATCTAACGCGAAATTTGAATCAAATTCATCGTTGAGATCCATAAGCAAGCCTACCAAATTTCGTTTATCAGAACTCCTTCTTGTTGTTGGGATATTTATTCCTACCAGTTTATATATTTTATTCCTCGCTTCACTTGCAGCACGCATGATTAAACATTTTAAAGGTTAAAAAAAATAATAAAGCGAATTTATTTTAAAAGAATGTCAAATATTAAGAAGTATCTAGAAGCTTAGAAAGGAAACTTTCAATTGGAATTAAGATATTAGAAAGACATTTTTTTAAAGGATATCTTCCAAAGATTACGTTTTTGTTGTTAGAAAGAAATACTTTTAAAGTTTTATCTTATCAATGTACCTCATTTTTTTACTTTAATACAGTCTCTACTTTCCGGATATGGGTGAAAGTACTGTTTTCTGCATTCGGCTTAAAGAACTAAACAAAAATTCATGACATTTGTGTTTCTATACACTGTTTCAATTGTTTTGAAATTCAGAACAGTTTAAAACTTCTTTGATAAAAATTTAAATGTTTACACAAAGTAGCAAGAATGACATGTGAAAGGGTTCAAACGTTCTAGTTTTCTACCTTTTATCTACAATGCATTTGAAATAGTTCTCATTTATATTGCATTTGCAATCCAAGAAAGTGCTCCACGAAAATCAAAATTTAATTCTTTTCATGTACTACACATAGTACATAATTTAATCGTAAAGAAAGACTCGCAGAACATGGTCCACTGCGGAAAGTTTACATGGATAATACTTTTCTATATATACAACGAAAATAATATACGCATAACATGTCCTAAAGGATTTTCGCATGCTATGTTACATGTTTTAGAGCAAGTCAATTCTAATTTTTTTCTGTACTAACTATACGAAATAATGTTTGACTTGTGTAAAAGAAAATGAACCGTAGATATTCTGAAGTCTGTTGTTATATTGTACTGATGTTTTTATGTGCTGAATACTTTCAGATATATTTAGCATTACAGTTTTAAAGCAAGACCCTAGGTATTAAAAGCCCAGTTGCCAGTATGAGTGCTACATCTACTTGAAAATATTTTAAATCTTAGGCAAAAATCAGGGTCTAAACTACATGTAGAACTTTTATACAGGATGCGAATCTGATTCGTTTAAATAGTAACATATTTTGTATTAAAATTTGAAATCGATCTTTTAACAAAGTGCAGCAAAATTGTTCAAAATGGAAATTTCATGAAAAATGATATGTACATGTGTGTGCGTGCACGTGTGAGTGTTTGTGTGTGGGTATGTGCATGCGTGCGCATGTGTGCGTGCGTGTGCATGCGTGCGTGCGTGTGTGTTCATGTGCGTGTGCGGTGCGTTTGTGTGTGTGTGTTACAGTCAAATACCCCGATTTAAAAAATTCACTGGGTCTGAACTAATTCTGAGGTATTCATAATATCGGGGTCAATTCCGCAATAAGCCTCTACAGAAAAATATCCATAGTAATGAGCTATAATCTTTTTACGGAGCAGATAAAATGCTCTTAATGATTCATTGCGAACATATTGATTGAAAATTTTAAATTACTGATTAAGATATCCGACTACGCTAAAATTCTGAATTTTGTCAAAAATTTTCAAATTTCTTTTTATGACTTTATTTCATAGGTCATCTTATAAGTTTTACAAAAATACCAAGTTTATCATTTTCCTTTCACTAGAACAAAAATTAAAAGTGTTTTAGTAAAAGCAGATGCCATTACTTTAAGCAAGATGCAACACTTCAAAACGCGTTTTACTCGAAATGTCATTTTTTGAAAATAATCAAACGGGGTCAGCGCGATTGCTAAAAAGGGTTTGAAAAAAATTAACTGAATTTTTTTTTGTATGTTCTGTATAATAGTATAAATGTTTTAACCTTCAGATTTATCAATCACTGTTTTATTACAAAAGTTAGTCCCTTATGTTAAAATAATCACTGTTTTTTTTTAAACAATTTCATATAATGAGATAAAGTGCTCTAGTTTCTGTAAAATTTAAATTATCTCTTATCTTGAAGGTCATTTCAAAAATGAATAGCATAGCAACACATCAGAGTTGTATAATTGAAACTTTGTTTATAGATTTTTGGTACAGAATGGGCCTAGTTTATGTTATTTCCTTTAAATGTGCATGCTTTTTTTCCCATTTTAGTTATAACAATTTATTTTATTTTAGCATATTTTTCTGAAAATGTGCTAAACAAATCTAAAAAACAACAACTCATATCTCTATTTTTTTAAAAAAAATTGTAGCATGTGGGTTATCTTACAAGCTGTTTGACAATCCTTTTGATTCATGATTCGCAAGAGTATTTTTGACTTTATGCAGAGAAGAAAATACTGAATCATTTGCATCTTGCTGTATGAGGTATCTGTTTTCAGTTTTCAAACCATGTAAAGCAAAAGAAAATGCACAGTTTTAATAGGAGTTCCATAATTAATTTCTGCATCAGAATTGCTCTTCATTGGCACCAACAAAACGACTATTTTCTAAATTTCAGTTTGTACATGTAGTCCGTCATCAAATATAACATTATCATTAAAAACATAATAGAATATAATTTTTAAAGAAATCTAAATATATTTCCAATCCAAAGTAATAAAAAACATTCGGTTGCTAAAATAGTTTGTTATTTCGGGGTATATTATTCGTTAAATAGAGAGGTTATGTCTTTATTTTTATTCGGACAAAAGAAAATTCGTTAAATCACGAAAATCACATTATTAAATATTAAAGAAGAGATTGTAGGTATATTTTATGATAGTGTTTTTTTAATGTTTTATGATGAAAGTTATGAGATTTGCATCTGATATCAATTTTAAATGTCTTTCGAAAAGAGCTTATTACATACCTTTAAGACCCCATCCGCACGATAGTAAGGCTTAGATATTCTTAGACGTTTTTGCTTCTGGAATTTTCGCATTTAAGGAAAGCCCTAATTGAACGATTGATTGGGTTTGCAGAAAGTGTAAAGAATCAATTGTTATTGACATACGATGTCTATATTCCATGGTTTACTTTCAGCTGGCAAATCTAGCTTTGTTTACAAATAGAACGAAATCATGTCTTATTTTTATCTGTCGTAAAAAGGTAATTATCAATATACTTCTAATTGCTTGGATGCACATTTTTGTCTCAACGTTTAAATAATTGTAAAATAGTAAAAATATTAATTATACTCTAGTAATGTTTCTTGTAGGACTCAGGATTTCGTTACCTATTCCATCGCACGACTTGGGAGTTTCTTGCATCACTGCAGGTGTAAAGGTAAGTGCTTGCCATGTGAAATTTCTTTTCTGTTTCTTTTATTATGATGGAAGCCTAAATAAAGACGAAATATATTGTAATATAATTAATACCATATTTTCTTGGGATGGAGAGGGGGGCATAAGCGAGTTTCTTTTTTCTTTCTCTCGCTCTTTTTTAAAATTATTTTTCTCTTTCATGATTTGTTGAGAGGTATGGTATTTTAATCCACTCACGGATATCTGCAACCCTTTCTCTTCCTACCCTCCCAAATATCTGGGTTTTTCGGTGGGTGTTGGTAAGGCATGGTTTATTTTTTTTTTCTAAATAATAAAATTTTCTGGCACATTTTATTATTTTTCATGGAATGCTGAGCTAACTTTTAACTATTTTTTTTTCTAAATGTCTAAATGGGAAATAATTTTTGCTGAAGAAGAAAAAATCATATTCTGTGAAATTAGTGATCTCTCGGAAGATGTTTGTGTTACGGACAAAACATATGGACCACGCATACTGAAAGTAATATCAGGTTCAAATGAGAGCGATGAAGAAAAACATGGAAACATTTGTATTGGATAGACCATTTCGAATCATCGTTCACAAGCAAAGTCTTTTGAACCCATTCATTTCATTGTTTTAGCTGTAGCTAATTCTTGGTGTCAGTACAAATAAGATACAATATGAAACAAAATCCCCTCCCCAATCCCCTTTCCCAAAATTAAAATGGATCTCGTAAAATTTAAATTAGAGATAGCTGAAGCATTAGCAACATATCCTCCTACTAACGAAAGTATTTAAACTGATTATGAAGATGTAGTGTTGCAATTCCTCCCGCAAAAATATCGAAGTATTATAATGCACCTGCTACAAGACCATCTATATCAGGTCTTATAAGACCATCTATATCAAGTCTTATAAGACCTGCTATATACTAGCATAAAAGACATGACATGTGTAACCATTTTCGATGTGTTGTTGACATTCCAAGGCCTCACAAATGCAAATTTGAAACCCGCGGAAGCAGTTCGAAAACACGTTGTGAAGAATGCAATGTCTGTTTATACTTGTCAAAAACAAAAACATGTTTTAAAGAATTAAACAGTAATTAAATAATGAGTCACTAAAAGAAATAATTATACTTGAATATAATTTCCTTGTAGCAATTTCAATCGAAGTTCAGAAGTCTTAGAAGTAGTTTGTGTGGGTGTTCCTTCCATCAGAGCTAAAAATGTAAACATTTTCTGGTAACGTTTTCACAGAGGTCACCAATCAGTACGAACATGTGGGTACAATCTATGTTAAACGGGGAGGGGAAAGCGAAAATATTTTCATTATTTTTTCCAGCTTTACTGGGGTTGATATAGTGTTAATAACCAGAAAAATTTAATACTTAAAGATAAAGTTATTTTAATTCTTAAATATTAAACTTAATAAAAGTAACCAGTAAAAATAGTTTATAATTTATTTATAATATTATGTTGGTTATAAAAATAAAAGGTCAGTTTGACGGGCCATTATTTTACAAAATTTTTTTAAAAAAAATTAAGAACTTTAAAACTTTTATTAAACACTCAGTTTTTAAAATTTGTTAGTCATTTGAAGTTATTTAAGTTTCTTAGATTATTACAAACAAAAGTTAGAATGAATTTGAAAATATGTTCCCTTGTTGATTTTTAATAATTTTTTTTCTAGCTAAATCTGGAAAAAACAAGAAAAATTTTAAAATATTAATTTTAGCCTTTTTAAAACAATAAGTAAATATCTCAGAACTAAATACACACTAACTTTTATAGGACATACGTTTGAGTGTATATAGAAAAAAATTTAAGACTATCTTGAGAAAAATTATCCAGAAAAAAAAACTTTAGAGATTAGAAAATTATTATACCTTCAAAAGTAAAAGTCTGAGAAAAACGCATTATAATTCTCCTAAAGCTCTACTTTATTAATATGTTATTTTCCAATGTATGCTTTGCATTATAACTCTACCTTAATAAAATTTGACTTAAAACATTTTTTAAAATTAAAAATATATTTTTGCATAATATTGATAGTATTTGTTACAACGGCGGGTTATTCAGCTTGATCTTAACGTATATTTTCACAAAAGGTTTGAAACTTAAAGTAATTTGCACAAAATAATAATGATACTAATATAAACTAAAAATTGCCAGGTTTGCACATAAAATTTAATTTTTTCAGTTTTAAATTGTGGCAAGCAGGTTTGATTTTATTGCACAGCATTAAAATGCTAATATATTGTACTACAATATGTTTATTATAATGTAGCTTCATACATAATGAAAATATTCAGTTTAATTTTCAATACTAAATTTAGAATGCTTTTATTCGGAAGTCTAATTGCAGTATCAGCTGAGGGCAATTCTTAGAGACATCATTTTCAGTTGTATTCCATCTCTTTGATGTAATGTTTCTCATAGGAGCTTGAGAACGTTTTAACGATGGAATTTCTGAACAGGAAAAAAATAATGGTAAAGCTTCTAGGTTACATAAACTATTTTTTAAAACAAATATTAACCTTGAAATCAATCTTAAGTAACTATGAGAACTTAAGAAACTCAAAACAAAATCAATCAGAAATGTTTTTGGCAATGAAAATTGAAATTAATAAATATTTTTCACTGAAAGAGTTGATTGTGCCAAAATTTTTTTTTATTAATTCAATTTAAGAATAGAAAAAGGCTTTGAAAGGAAAAACCATAACTAACCAAAACCAAGGCTCAGATAACTTCAAATATCTTAAAAATTAATTTACTATCAGATCTGAAATTTGGCGACAGAGCTGCAATATGATATGGGAAACAAAAAAATGCAAAAAAAAAAAAAAAAAAATCGCGGTAATTTTTTGAAATTTGTAGGGTACTGTGTATCCTTAAAGGGATAAATAATTGATTTTTTCCTTCGACACGTTTGTATTAAATGCAGTTTTAGAGAACTTTAATTGAATATAATGATACTTCGACTCAGACCTCCAAAAGGTAAGACACAACATGCATGTATAACTATCTAGTTTTTATTTCCATAAATACCTTGATAAAATTTAGTAAAAATCAAATTTTATAAAAGATTATTGTCTCTGTTTCTCATATTAATAATGAAAACACAACATTTTGCATTTACCACTCTATCTTCAAAAATATGTGACCAGATCTCATGACTATATGCCCTTATAATTAAAAATCGGAACTTTTGACTGTATGACAGTGCTTCTCAAACTTTCAATATTTGCGAACCTATATTTATATATAATCAGTATTTTCATCGTGCCTCTCCGCCTGGATACAATAACGATGCATTGGACTCAATAATAATATACTTTAACGCTAAACTTACAATACGACTTTAAACTCTTACGTGCAGCTGGCGTATATAAACGTCTCGCTCAGCCAGTCTGTTAATTGCTCTGAACGTATATATACGTCTTTCCAAAGTACGATCTTTTCTGTGCAATGCTATCTATAAAATTATTCCAATTATCCCAGAGTCTTTGGAATGCAATAAAAGAACCTTGACGGTGTTTGCAATGAATTTACGTATTTCAGAGGATATGCTTATTTTTATTCCTTTTCAATCTCCCCCAATACTCCACATACGCTCGCCTGCTTGTTAAACGGCAATTGGAGAGTGAATCGCGTAATTTTTAATCGACATTTAAAGAATTAATATTTAATCGTACAAATGATCAAGATAAGTGTTAATTTTATATGAATTTTATATATGACAAGCCAGTGGTAATAAAATAAACTTGTTCTTAACTTAGTATTGTTAAATTAATTATAAAATACATTGCGCAGTATTGATATATTTATAAGTGTATTGCATTAGTGTGAATGTGTATTTTATTTTTCATTATGTCAGAATGTATTTAGTTGTTTTTGCTTTCAGTAAATTACTAATTTTTCTTATATAATATTTTGATACCGAATTTTTAATATGCTCGCCCCCCCCTTTAGGGTTATCACACCCCCAAGGGGAGGCGCACCCCACAGTTTGAGAAACACTTCTATAGGATGATTATAAGAGAGAGCAATAGTTATAGTTATATATATATAACTCGAATTTCTTATGACATATATGTGTCTTGTTTATCTGTCTCCATTGTTTCGGTTAAAATTTGACGAAGGCACTTCCAAAGTCACCAACAACAATTCAAATAAATTGTTTAGAACAGTTGGGCAAATACTGGATTCATCTCCAGTCATGAGTACGCCTTAGTCACGAAATAAGGATATTTGTGAAAAGAATATTATTGTATAATCAATGGGTCTTATTAAATTGTGTTTTTGTTACTTATCCTACCCAATTGACAGTAACATAAAAACAAGGTTCACGAAATTGTTCGTGGCAAGAGGTTATTTGTACGTCCGTCGTTAACCTTAGCTTTGAGCACCATGCAGGTCACAATACGATTAGACTTGACGCCCTTCCAACTTTGAAGGAGAACAGCCAGAGGGGTGGGGGTCATTGATCCTCTACCTTTCTCCAATTCCACCAACCTCACAAGAGGACTTGCAGCCCCGTCGAATATTTAGAGTGCTCCCATGCCGCGAAGGCACTATACATTTACAAACACCCATGCCTTCCTCATGGATTCGAACCAAGGCCCTACGACACAACAGTCAGCGTCACTAACAACTATGAAAAGCATACTTCGTTTAGTACGAAAACGTTTAAGGTAAAATATCGCTTAACACGAAATAATACAACGGTCCCGACAAACTACTACGTATTTTTTTCTCTTAAAACGAAAGGATCTGCCTTCTGAGAATGAACAAAATACGGAAAACACAAGCCGCGCAGGAAAGATTTAAGATGGGTGTGAAATAAGAGAGGTGGTTTTACATGTTTCAGAGAAAGGAGGCTAACTTGGCATTGAAACACCTTCAGAATAGTTTGTGACACGATCCAATTTTGTTGATCTAAGTTACTTTCATCTTCCACCCCTACAAAAGCCACACAAAAGTATCTCATCTCTCATCAGTTGGTTTTAAAATTCAATGACGAGTACATCATAATATGAGTAAAAATGAATGAGTTTGGATTCTGTTTTAATTTCTATTTAGAAGAATTTTTTACAAGCACAATGACAAAGCGCTTAGGAGGAAGCAAACTCTAATTTCGCTTAAAATGAAGATGGAGCTTCTTAAAACTGTTGATCAAAAACAGATGACGAAAACGGAAATCAGTAAAGATTTCTGTATTGCTAAATTTTTGTGTTAAATTGTATTAAGTTGTGGTAACCTCTGGTTACTCTTTGCATCCGAACCCTCTTGTCTACCTGTAAAACCGACTAGATGTGTAGGAGGAATAGAATAATCCACAGACATTATTTCCAATCTAATTAATTTATTAATTCTTATTAACAAATATCGACCAGACACAATACAATTCTAATTAAGGTATATGAGCTATGGTAGAGTGCAGAGGTGAGATACTCAAATACGGGGATACTATTACAGACCCTCAACTGAATCTAAAACAGCTTAAATGCGCTCAATTACAACTACGTCGCACACTAAGAACTAGCTTCTACTTAATTAAGAACACAGTACCTGAACCTTTAATAATTCGGATCCTACGCTGGAACTTGTAGGCACTCTCTATGGCTTGTTCAATTGACGATGGCTCCAAGCTCTGCAATCTATAACCAATTCTCAAACTTCAAGTTCACTCCTACTTGCACATATGTAACGTATCAACTTCAGCTTTTCAACAACAACGTGTCAACAAACCACTTGCTCCCTTCCTTTCCTTCACTTGACTTGACTTGACTTAACCTCTTACTTCACTCTTTTTGACAACTCACGAAAACCGAATTTATATAAAATACCTCATTTACATAAATCACGTTTGGTTTCTCGATGAAAGTTGGTTGAAATAAATATTTTGTTTAAAGAGAAAAGAAGATATTAGTAGAACCGCGTATAGATCCGTCACAAAGTTCATAAGAATATTTCTTGTTTTATTAAATGCGTATATAAATGCATATCTATGTAAACAAAATGTACTCTAATGAACTTAATTTTCTTAAATATATTTTTATTGCAGTATCTTCTAACACAAAATTCTAAAAACTCAACAAAAAAATATCTCAGTTTTGTGTTAAACAATTTTCATTGTATTTGATAAAAAAAAATACTGTTACGGGGATCATGGTTCGAGGATTTTATGCAAATCAGTCACAAAGAGCAATACAGTTCTTCAGGAGCGATCGAAATTTATAGTTTAAAAACTATCACTGAAATGCAGGATACAGTATTCAAATTCGCTTTTTAATTTCAGAAAGCCTTTACACCTCTTGCGATGCTCAAACACAAATATCAGTGTGTAAAACACCGGTGTGTTTAAACATTATTCACGAGCACTCATCCTATTCTAAAGCCGAAGTAATCACTAATTTCTGGTCACTCTTCACGGTCAAATCATACTATTCTGTAATAATCAAAACAAGACTAATTCGGTTTCGGTGAGCGACTCCACATCTATAGGTCTCACGGATTTTTCTCAAAAAATCCGCTTGCGTCATACATCGTGATATTAGAAGATTTCTTCCATAATTTACTAGAAGAAACCATTGAGTCACGGACTCACCAAAAATAGTCACCAACATGGTCGCCAAGTCACCAATATGGTCGCCAAGTCACCAACATGGTCGCCATGTCACCAACATGGTCGCCAAGTCACCAACACGGTCGCCATGTCACCAACATGGTCGCCATGTCACCAACATGGTCGCCATGTCACCAAGTCACCAACATGGTCGCCAAGTCACCAACATAGTCACCAAGTCAGCAACATGGTCACTAAGTCACCAATATGGTCACCAAATTGATGCCAACATGGCTCTATCGCCAAGATTTCGCACAAAGTTTCGATTAAATCATCGTAAGGAATGGCTTTGGTTGCAAAAATTAAAATTTTAATATAAGATAAATAAACGTATTACACATCTAGTTATAAGTTATTTACACTATTTTAAGTATTCATTTCACAAAATTCGTAACATTACTCATTCTTTCTATAATTTTAAAATTTCAGCTATATGATACCCCTGTTTAAAACTAACTCTACTTTAACTCTGGACCAAAATAGGTCTAAAACTAAAGGTAGTCATTTTGTTGGCAGTCCCTCCACTTGCCATTAAATGAAAATCTTCAAAGAACCGTAGAAATGTCTCCTTTTCTGCTCCATGGAAGGCGAAGAGAAAGGGAGTAATTTTTCCTTGTCGCCTTCACCTAACAGAGTTTTCCAAATGACATATGCTAAAGGGGCCTCGAAAAAAAAATGAAACAAAGAAAAAAAATCATAAAATATCTTCACATTTTGGCAGTTAGTTGTATCTTCTTTTGGTCAGGGTGATGAGTCTTCAATTTTGTTTTCATTCCGTCATCGCTTGAAAAAAGGGAGTTCAAATAAGTGAATTAGCTAGTTAAAGCTCAAAATTTTGATGGGAAGGAGGGAAAAACTCTGCTTTTTTTCCCCATTTCTTTTTTCCAAGATAGACGACGCAGAGTTTTCTAATGGAAAACTGCAAAGCGTATTAAAATGGTTTTGAGTGCTTTAATAAAAAATATACTAGTTGCTGTCGTTGCTTCAATGCGTGGATTGTGTTAAAATTTGGAGAAAGGTTTATTTTTTAAAGTTAAGTATGAGGAAGAGAAGTTTTTTTTCTTTAAAAAAATATTTTTTTAGTGCGTGTTTTTTCCCTCTCTTTTTTGTTAAGTACTTAAGGTATGAAAGGGAGAATATATTCCAACAAGATATTTATGTATATTGAATGTTTTTAAACCATTTAAGTTACTGATTTTCAATATGTGTAGTATACGCAAAATGGTATATTTTTGATTAATTGCATTAACTCGCATCATTAATTATTTCGATACACTTACTATAAGATAAAAAAAATTACTATATAATTATTTATTATAAAAGTAAATTATAAATTTATTGCAGAATGAAATTATCGCTTTAAATTATTTTATTTCTGTAATATTCGAAGTATTGCAATGGTCTATGTGTTCAAATTTTTTATGAACTGATGTGAATTTAATTTGTCAAATGAAAAAAGTATTTCGTTATAAAATTTATATATATATATATATATATATAAATGGATGCTTGTTTTTATGAAATCGCTTGACTTCAACACCGTTCAATCAATCACTATTAAATTAGCAATATATAAGTTTTTTTTGTAAAGAAGGTTTTTCGGCTATCGTCTTCGTTGCAGCTCCCAACCACGTGGTGCTACAGCATATCAACTTTTGCACCGTTCAATCTACAGCCAAGTTGACAACGTGTTCACCAAAAATCATTACCAACTTGGTTCTATCACCAACATTTCGCTATGTTTCCATTGAGTTGTAATGTAAGGAACGGTGTTGCTTGCGAATATTACAATATTAACATGAAATAAATAAAACTGAAAGTAATATTAAAGTATTACACATCCAAATATAAATTATGTACACTATTTTAAGTGGTCATTACACAAAATTTGTAACAATGTGCTACTTTTGCCGAACAGAGATCAGATTTTTTTTTAACATTTATAAACCCCGTGCACCACGCAATGTATAACACGGGGGCATACAACACAGACAGAAGAAAGGATTACAACACAAACATCCATGCCTTCTCCGGTATTCGAACCCAGTCCCTACGGCACCGCAGTCAGCTTCACTGACCACTATACTGGATGGGCGGCCAGGATCAGATTAGGAAGGTGTTTTCAAAAATCAACCCACAAGAGAGTTACAGGGCATCATAAATAAAAAAAAAAGAATCCTTTTTATCATCTATTAGACCTTCAGACTTTAAATTTAACAGTTATGGATTTTTCGTTCAGCTGAGATATGCAAAAAGCGTTTTTTTTATTAATTTTCAATTCATGTAAAATTAACTCATTAAAATTTTCTTTATCCTTCAACCTGTGTTGTTGAACTTTCCAATTCCCTCGTACGAAGAACGGGTATACCTGCTAGTATAATATAAATGAAATAATATTAATATTGTTGCTTAACCAGCGCGTTGAGTGCACTGGTCGTATATATCAGTCAGAATTGAAAATTTTACGAAAAAAAATTAAATTTCAAGCCGTATCATTTGCTATTGACACAACAAACCTCAGAGGATGATAAGTAAGCCTTTGTGTAGCATGACGAACCGTTGATAGAGTGATTCTACAAAATGTGTGGAACGAACTAGATTACAGATTGGACTTATGCCGTATAACAACAGGGTCATACATAAAACATTTGCGACAGAAAAAAACGGCATATTTCTCTTTGCATAGATATATCACTTATTGTAATGAGTGCAGCAATTTTGATATTATATATATACATATATGTATAATTCTTTAAATTCGGGTCCATTATTTGTACTCCCTCTGTATTTAAATTATTAGGTCGTTTAACAGGAAGCCTCTTTCTGCGTTATAAGTCAATATTATATACTTTATGTTTTAGATCTTATTATTTGGTACTTAGAAAAAAATTATTCTCTTTGTCTTTGATGTTAC